>JASCZW010012335.1:0-28859 GCA_034211315.2 Aedes japonicus
TCCACTGCGTCGACGCGAGATCAACGTGACCGCACAAACCGCCGCGCCGGCCGGATGATGACCGTGAGATGCGCTGCTAAGGTGCAAGGATGAATTGGATGAGTCGTCGTCGTCGTCGTCGTCGTATTATTCCTCACCCGTTCCTTTATTTCTATAATGGGCTGATTTATTGGCAAGATCTTGCGGGCGAAGTTTGCTCTTCCGGGTGAAATTAGATACTTTTCAGGTTATTATTACTGTCCCGGCGAGATCGATGCGACAAGAAGGGGACGCCTAGAGGTGACTTCGAAATCGTATTGAATTTTTTACCGGTAAGCGTATCATATTTGACCATTTCCAGTCTGGCGAAGACTTCGCAAACAATGGAATGAGAAATTTGCATAAGTTTCGTTCCATTCATGACGGTTTCGACGGCGGATTTCGATTAATAACTTTCCACACTGAATGGTTGTATATTTGTCGGTTGCTCGCCCAAATCGACAGTCGTTTGTCTACACCCACTTTAATCTTGATGGAGCTTCCTGTGGCTGAGCCGAACGTGGTGGTACTTTGTAGCCAGCTGAATGCAGGGAAAAATCAGAGATGCGTAGGGAGTAGAATTGTTCGGTAGTTACTGTAATGAGCAATGCCACGTTTGATGAAGAAACGATCAGGCTTTACTTAGTTTGTTATGAAACGTAGCATAAAGGGTGTATTCGCGGAAATGGCACACACAATAATGTTCACCAAATTTCAACCTCTTATCAGATTCTTTTGAAACTCGTGAAAACGAAGATCAACTAATAAGCTTTTTTTCAACTAATAAGCTTTCTTAGCGTTTAAAGTTTATTGCTTCCGAAATTAGCTTATTGCGTGCTCTAAACTTAGTGTCTAAATGCACTCTTCCACAGTTAATAATTAAGAGCTTTCGATGCCTGGTACCATTTTTGCATTAGTATGATTGTGTGGCCACTAAAGCCATACCCTATGCCCAGAGAGTCGAGAAAGTTTCCTGTAACGAAAAATTCTAGACCAGACCAGAATCGAACCCAGCCACCTCCAGCATGATGTTGCTTTGAAGCCGACTGAGCTAAGGGAGGACCAGGTTAAATACATAGGAGTGATATAAACAGAACTGGAATGCTCATTTAAGTGTTTGATCGGTAAGGAAACCAGTGCTTTCTGGATATGCTCGAATACATTTGGCAGAAAATGGAGTCTAAGACCAAACATGATAATGTGAATTTATACATCCATTATTCGTCCAAAACTAACGTATGCTTCGTACTTGTGTGGTGGCCAAACAAAGAAAGAAGCTGCTGTACAAAAAAATCTGACAAAACTATGTTAATCCATCCAGCAGGGCACTTTTCACAAAATTTAAAACAAACATGTTTTTGTAGTGTACCAACAGCGTACCATAGCGTACCTTCAAGGATTTTGAACGTACCTGTCAAATTCTTTGTTTTTAGGTGCCCTGCTGAATAGACGGTCGATTTTGCGAAATTCTTCATAAAACGCTATAAAAATTACACCAAAGTAATGTACCAATAGCGTACCTTCCGAATCTGATGTTTGATTTAAACGTACCTCAAAAAATTTCATACTTACTTATATAAAACTTTTTTAAATACATTATATGTAAAATCTGACCTCGGATTCAGATTTCTCAGAAAATTCTAGCCCTAAATGACCTATAAAACATACTACTTAAGTACATCCTACGCTACTCTATAGTCAAAAATGTATTTTTAATAATACGTTTAAGGAAACACCCTTGAATGGCTACTTCCTGCTAAGCATTTTGTATACCCCTGAATGTAGATAACATGCAAGAATGATAAAGATAATTTTTAGGCATGGCTTTTAAGGCTTTTTATCATAAAGAGACCATCTGTACACGTATCGGTTGAATGTACGTTATTGGGAAGGCAAGGTTGATTCTCTAAGGAGGATTTATTTTTTCTGATTATTTTCATAAATACGTAGCTACGTGATAATTTTGTGCCCTGCTGAGAATTTCATTTTTTCAAACTCTTCTTAAAGGGTCTGTTGGAGTAAATCGGTAACGCAGTGTGCTGATGACCTCGCTTGAGACCGACGGCCTCCCCAGCAACCTAAGTTTTCTTAAATAAACAACTGAGAAAATTGTGTCATTCCTGTTCAAGACTCCACTCAAGCTAGTTGTAAAATAAATCCTTTCTACTGTTCAAACTTTGCTGTTCCGGTTATTTCCAACAATCAAGAGGTTATGGGCGACTCACGCAAGGATTTGGTCCACGGGATCCACGCAGTTCTCGGGCACCGGTTTCGACAATTGGCGTTTTCGAGTGGAGAAGTATCTGAAGTCCGTGAAGCTGTTGGATATCATCAAGAAAGATCCTCCGACGGAAGCGGCCAAGCTCACGAAGTTCCAGGAAGATGACGGTAAGGCGGCGTTCCTGCTGACGTCATTCGTACATGACGGTTTGCTGCATTTGGTGCGGGACAAGGAGACGTCCAAGAAGATGTGGATGAGCCTTGAATCCGTCTACGCCAAGAAGTCCGTCTCGTCGCAGACATTCGTCAGGAAGCAACTTGCGAAGCTGCGAATGGTGGAAGGTGCGTCCGTGAAAAATCACCTGAAAACCTTCGAAGAGCTGATCCGGCAACTGAAGCTGGCCGGAGCGAAGCTTGAAGAGAACGATATTGTGACCCAACTGTTTGCTACCCTTCCCGAGTTGTTTGACCCGTTTGTTACGGCGCTGGAAAATCTGGGTGAGGAAAACCTGAAGCTGGATGTTGTTCGTGAGCGCCTTCTTGCCGAGGAACTCAAGAAAACCGACCGGGCAGCGAATTCCTACCACGAGAAACCTGCAGCATTCCAAGGATCGAAGCAGAAACCTGGTAAGTTTACCGGAAAGTGCAACCATTGCCAGAAGAAGAGGAACAAGGCCAAGGACTGTCGTGTGAAGTTGATGACGGAAGGACGCGCTGAAGCTAACGCTGCTGCTGGAGGTAAGGCGGTGGCTTTCATGACCGGAAGAGGCTCCCAAACGAAGGAAGAGGGAGTGGTTTCCTTCAAGCTGGATTCCGGAGCCTCGGACCACCTTGTGAATGTGAAGCACTGTTTCGCCGACCTCATGAAGCTGGAAGCAACCTATCGTCATCAACGTGGCGAAGGACGATCAATCCCTGGTGTGCTGGCACCGAGGAACAATCAAAGGCATTAACAAGGAAGGTAATTATATCAGCCTGCATGATGTCCTATTCAGTACCAGATCTTCGAGCTGAACCTGCTATCTGTGAAGAAGATGGCAAAAGCGAACCTGGATGTCACGTCACATTTACGAAAAAGGAAGCGATCATGAAGCAAGGTCGTGACCTGATTGCGAGATGTCCCATGCAGGGTGACTTTTACGAGCTCGATCTCCGCGTCGATACGGTGGCGACCAACATGTGTGGAGCTGTGACCGGTAACCTGTGGCATCGTCGACTGGCTCATTCGGGGAGCAAGAGTTTGCAGACACTCGTGAAGCATGACATGGTAACAGGTATTCCCGAGGAACCAGTAGCATATCCCATCAAGAAGATGTCCGAGGTGTTCCAGAAGTTTCGAGAGTGCCGCTCTGGGGCATTCGATTTCGAAGCTGACTGTCGACCAAGGGCGCGAGTATTGCTCCAATGACCAGCGAGATTGGTACGTTTCCAAGGGGATCCAAGTCGAGCCAACCGCAGCGTACACACCACAGCAGAATGGAGTGTCCGAACGGTTGAATCGGACAATCGTCGAAATGGTGCGTGCGATGCTTATTGAAGGCCAAGTTCCGAAGAATCTGTGGAACGAAGCGGTTCTAGCGGCGGTATACCTGACGAACAGAAGTCCAACCACCGCGGTATCTAGCTGGAAGACTCCTGCGGAAATGTGGACTGGTCGCAAGCCGGATGTGAGCAAACTACGTGTGTTCGGCTGTAAAGCATTTGCTTGAGTGTCCACGGCCCAAAGGGAGGACACTGGATCCGAAAAGCAAGCCTGCTGTGATGATCGGCTACGCGCCGAACGCCTACCGCCTGTGGGACAAAGAGAAGAAGCAGTTATTCCTGGCCAGAGATGTCAGAGTTCGATGGAGCAGTATTCCGTTTGCCACCCAGATCCGTGACGAAACTCCTTTGGTTGTTGCTCCGTACGAGTTCGAGGATCAAGACGAGAAACACGATGCAACCTAAACAGTCCGTTCAACCCGATGAGCCGCTGGTGGCTCAACATGACGACATCCTGACTGACGATGAAGAAGACGAGGTTGAAAACGACGGTGTTGACGAAACTGGAGCGCTTCTTTCGCAACTAAACCGTGGTTCAAACCTCGAAATGGAAACCCCGAGGTGCAGCGAACGGGAGCGCAGACTCCCCGGTAAGTTGAAAGAATTTCTGGTTGGAAAAATTTTCACTGCCGCGCGATCCCATTCTGCAGATGCATTCCAAAACGTTTCTGATGTTGAGGCCGAGCGTTCGATCTTCGATGTCCCGGAGGCGTACAAGGAGATCGCTGGACGAGCCGACGAAGCCCTTTGGCAGCAAGCGGTCCGTGAGGAACTGCAGTCGCTAGCGGATAACCATGTTTGGCGATTGGTGCGATGTCCTGCTGGTGTGGTTCCGCTCAAGTCGAAATGGGTCTTCGAATCAAGCCGGACGAGCATGGCGAACCGGTTCGATACAAGGCGCGCTTGGTGGCGAAGGGATTCCAGCAGAAGCCCGGAATAGACTACAATGAAACATATTCCCCGTAGCGAAGTTGGTCACAATACGAACCGTTCTTGCTGCAGCAACCCACCGAAGGATGCACGTTCACCAACTCGATGTGAAGACCGCATTCCTCTACGGGAGCTTGAAGAAGACGTCTACATGGCCATACCCGAAGGGAGTTGCAGCACCTCCGAACCTCGTTTGCAAGCTGGAGTGATCGTTGCATGGACTCAAGCAAAGCCCTCGCTGTTGGAACAACAAGCTGAACGACATTCTACTGGATTTCGGCTATACCCGTTCCCGGCACGATTATTGTTTGTATACCAGGATCAACCATCGAGGGGGTATACATCATCATCTATGTGGACGATTTGCTCATCGCTGGCGATCGGCTGGACCTGGTGAAGGAGATCAAGCGTGCTCTTTCCAAGAAGCTCCAGATGACAGATTGCGGCGTGGTTAATAATTTCCTCGGAATGAAGATCCGATACGACCGCGCCACCGGATGCATGTACCTGGCGCAAGAAGCTGCTGTGGACCGTGTGCTGACGAAGTTCGGCATGCAAGACTGCAACAATGTGAAGACCCCAATGGAGAAATGCTGTTTCCTGCCACCACGAGCTGCGAATCCTGTGTCGCATCCGTACCGTCAGTTGCTGGGCAGCCTGATGTATACGATGCGGTGTGTCCGACCAGACATATGCTACGCTGTTGGATACCTGGGGCGCTTCCAAGTTCAACCTGGTGAGGCCCACTGGCAAGCCCTGAAGAGAGAGGTCCGTTACGTGAAGGGGACGAAGAACCTTAAGCTCCAGTACAAGCAAAACGACGACGCCGAGGCACTGGTCGGGTATGCAGACGCCAACTGGGCATCGAATGCTGAGGATAGGAAATCCGTTAGCGGCTACGTCTTCAAGGTCTTTGGGAACACCGTGTCCTGGGCCAGCCGCAAGCAACAAACCGTTGCACTGTCATCGTGTGAAGCAGAGTATGCAGCTTTAAGTGCCGCGGCCTCCGAAGGGCTGTGGCTGCACGGAATCCTTGAGGACCTGAAGGAAGTTCAACCCGGCATGGCATTCAAGGAGTTTGAAGACAACCATGGGTGCATTGCGATGGCGACAAACACCGAAACCAAACGTGTCAAGCACGTGGATGTGAAGCACCATTTCCTACGCGACCACGTGGCACAAGGACGACTTCAAATCGAAGCAATTGCTACTGCACGCTAGATAGCGGACACGTTCACCAAGGCCCTAGAACCTGGACGTTTCCGTGAACTGAGGACCCTCCTAGGACTTACCGATTCAGGGGGTTGTTGGAGTAAATCGGTAACGCAGTGTGCTGATGACCTCCTTGGAGACCGACGGCCTGCCCTAGCAACCTAAGTTTTCTTAAATAAACAACTGAGAAAATTTTGTCATTCCTGTTCAAGACTCCACTCAAGCTAATTGTAAAATAAATCCTTTCTATTGTTCAAACTTTGCTGTTCCGGTTATTTCCAACAATCAAGAGAGAGGTCCATAAACAATTTATATGGGTAAAGATTGAACGTACCTCAAGGCATTTGAACTTTTCGTTGAAGACATCATTGATTTTCTACGGAGGATTTATATTTTATGACTATTTTGATAATTACGTAGTTTTATTTTGTATGAGAATAAATTGGACACGGTGTATGTCTGTCCCAGGCATTAGAGAAGGCCGCTCGTGATACTTTGCCAGTTCATTCCCACTCGTCCTTCGTCCTTTACCAAACAACATCCAATTACTGATCCAATGCATGTAAATTATTAAGCTCAGTTTACATGTACAAAACTGTAAATGTAAATAAACTGTGTTTTAATCATGTCGTGTTCGCCCTTTACCTTCACTGATGGCTTTCGAACCAATTACAATTACTCAAGCCCACTCTATGTGAAAGTAATGACAGCTAATAATTTTATAAGCACAATCTTTCGTCTTGGAATACAAAATAGGTTCGTCCGGAATACAAAATAGGTTTAACAATAATGACCAGTTGAGCATGAGCATCAGCATGATTGACCGCCCGATTTTGCTACTCCGTTATTGCTAGATCAGCTGTTATAACACAGGAAATCAACAGATTATCCTTGGGCCTAGCATACAGCCTCAATGTGTATAAACTGGTTATACCAAACTAAACAATACCGGTGCTGGCCTCGCCCGAATGCAGACAAATAAGGAAAGGGTAGGAATGTTAAGACGTGATATTTGCTTTGAAGGCAGTCGCGGAATACACTATAATTCCCCGAGAAATCACTGGGACGTTGGATAAAGTGGTTGGGTTTACAGTGGGATTCGTTTTGGTAAACGGTGTGCTGAATTCAACTGACGTCGGCAGCAAATCAGATATGTTTAATTATGTGCCAGGCTTGTTCTGTGTACAGAGACGCAAACTAAAGTTATTCAAGTTTTGTCACCGATTTAAACCAACTGTATGGATGCTGTTGGAGCCACTCACAAGTGTTGGTGGTTTATTTCGGCAGAATACAAAAATATGTCATAATATCGAGTTTGAGAACCGATTTAAACCAACTGTAAGGATGCTGTTGGGGCCACTCACAAGTGTGGGGATTTGTTTCATCAGATTATATAATTATGTTAACATATCAAGTTTGAGGACCAAATTAAACCAACAGTATGCTGTTGGGGCCACTCAGAAGTGTGGATGGTTTATTTGAATAGAATGAAATGAAAAATGTCATAGACAGTTACATCACAGTTTAGGCGAATCCACCCCTTGCCCCTTTGACGTAGGGCTTACGTCTCTCTTTTTATTCCGGTATAGGGACGCCGTACTAAAATTTCTGAAATCGAAAGCGTTATGCAGGTAGTTGGAAAACTTGGTAACGAACACGTCGATAAAGATGGTTAAACGGCGGCCATCATTGATGGTGTGAACGGTCTTCGTGCTTCTGGAATGCCGTCGAAGACAGAGCCATTCGTTGTTTTCTGGATAGGCCAAAATTTGTTGTCGAGTGTCAACTTCTGTTGACCCTTCCACCAGAGATCGTGGTTGAGGAGATTCTTTGCTGGAAGTTCACGACAGATATGATTCGCTGGCTTTTGATTGTGGCAAGCTGTATTTTAGATACACAATTAGCCACGAAGGTGGTGAGATTTTTATGCTTACAAATGAACAAGCGAGTATCATTAAGAAAGCGACCATGGGTGAGATGTATCTTACTATATAACAATAACCTTATTTTTAAATAATACCAAATACGTGCCTAGTTTGAAAATTTAAGATTTCCAAATCTGGAAGTGTGTTGCAGTGCCTTTAGCCAAATGATATTGGTTATGTTCAAATGCGGGGTATGTGAAAGTAACCTCGGAATGGGCGTGACTTTCCAGACATTCTGAAATGGGTTGCTGGATCTGCAGTAGAGCTATCACTTTCTAGCTCTCGGATTAAAGCTGCTTCCTATGGTCACTTAATGGATTGTTGTAAACATATTTCTTCCATACCATTGCCGGCCAAGATGTGTAAGATTGTACACACACACACAAACACAAACACACACACACACACACACACACACAAACACACACACACACACACAATTAGCCACAAAGTTAGTGCACTTTGAAGGTGTAGAGTTGAGCCAACAAATGACGATTGTTGAGTCCACCCAGAAAAAGCCTTCGATTGGGAGTTTCAAGGATGTTGTTACCTTCCCGTAGAACTCAGCTGTGAGCAAGACTCCACAGAGTTCGAGATGTGGAATGCTTTGTTGCCTTAAAGGTGCAAATTTAGACCTTGCAGTTAGCAGTGCTGTTTAAGTTTCGCCAGCATGGTTAGCCGATAAGGACAGAGAGCTCGTTCAAAAGAGGCAACTCGGAGGTTTAAGTGTGCCATCGTTCCTTGTAGGGTGGCGGATGTTCGTCATCCCATCCCTTCATGTACCCGTTGTCGGATTTCAATGTCCACAGAGTCTGCATAGATAGTTTTGACGGGTCCTACTAAGTCTAGGGGGTCAAAGAGCGCGCTATTAGGGAAAGCGCGATTCGTTTCGTAAGTGGTGCATCGCCTGTCGTAGGTTCCTAATGGAGTTCCAGGTTCTTGATACATTGGTCACGGTCTAGGTCCACTGATGTCAGGAGAGCTCGGAACACCCGTAAAAGAAAGGTTAAGGAAAAGGCAAAAATTTGCTCGAACCATGTCGGATTGCAGTTCCCAGTCGGTCATATTCACCGTCTGCTTTGGAAGGGCAACTATGCCGAGCAATTTGGTAGGAAACGCCGCCCGTGAAAATAAGAAGACCAAAATCATCCGGCCATCCGCAACGACGAGGAGCTGAAATAAACTTTTCTTCTGTGTGACCATTGCACAGAATGGTGTCCTGCCAAACGTCCTGCAGCCCAAGAAGACAGAAGAAAATTCCAATCGCGAACCATGTTCCCTCCGTAGACAACTAAAACCCGTCCTTTTCAAGACAACCAAATCAATTTGCCTACTAAAGAACAGTATGTTTGATTGAAATTTTTCTTGAGCTGTCGAAAAAGTCATTACAACGCTCCAGCTCAAGATGGCGTTGCTTGAAGAGCCACGTTCCGGAGAAAATAGCCTAAATTTTGCTTAATATCCATATATAAATCTCTATTCGCCATGTTAACACTAGTAAGCACGTTGGACATTCACTAACAAAATATAATCATTTTGTTCACATAAACACGTCAAATAAGTCAAATTTGCAGTTATGTCACTTACATAACTCACTCTTCCTCACTCACTCTTTTTCTTGTTCACTCTTTCTACAGATTTGCAAGGAACCGAACATTATTACGGAATGACCCGGATCTTCATAAACACCAAACAGTATGGAGCATTACTAATTAACGCTATCAGATTTAACCATAATGGCCAGTTCAATTGATAGCTGGATGTGAATTATCGGCCACAGATACTAAATTTTCATTCAGCTTCGTTCAATCGAAACCATGGAGACGCTTGGTGCCTTGAATGCTTTAAATCTCTCGACAGGCGCGCACCTATCTCGGAACTAATCTGTGGCACGCGATCTTTTGCGCCTGCCTCGATTGGAATTGCTAAAATCCCTTGCGATCTCCTCGCTCGATCTCAATTTGAATAATTATCTCTTCAGATTTGTTTACTTTCAAGCCCGAGGTGCGGGAATGTGTTTATCTAAACAACGTGTTAATATTATTCACTTCTCGCACCCGTCGTCGCTTTATGGAGCCCTCCGTCCTATGTGCACATAGATCTTTATAAGTAACATTGGCCTATAGTGTGACAATATTACGAGGCACGAAAAATGCAATCAACATTGCTGCTGCATTCTTCAACCTCTCGCCTTTCCCCGATTGTCGTCCCTTCATGCCACATGTTGAATAACGAACTGCATCGTAAGTTCCGACCGACATAGAGGCTATTCGTGCCTATTCGTGATTTGTTGTCATTTTTCAGCCATTTGTCAGCGACTACTACGACTGTTTAGCAAAATGCGATACACGCGTCCTCGTCGCCATTAATTAATCGATCGAGTGGCCAATCGCTGTCGTCGTCGTCGTCGTGAACGGCGCGGGGTCGATAATGTCCTGAGCGCTCCACATGAATCAATCTCACGCCTTCAACCTTTGACAACCTTTCGATGTTGTTGTCACTGCCCGCCTGCCGATCGTGCGGTTTCATTGGATGGCCGCACCAATCAGATCCGATCGGAGATGGCGTTTGGCTTTCTGATGTTAATTTGTCGCCATAGCTGCGCAGCTGTCATTGATGGTGGTGGTGGTGGTGGTAAGTTTCGCTATTGCCCGTTTTCGAAAAAATAAAAAGAAATCGACAACACGCTCCTCCTTGTGAGCGTTTGTCGAGCGGCTGAATAATTCATCAACAATATCCCGTGAAACTATGCAAGGAGCGGGGTTTTCCTTTGCGATCGGCCGTCGTAGATTTGCAAGCTCGAAAGGGGGATAAATTTATGTATTCAAATTTAATATTCAATCGATAAGAGCAAACGACCAAAGACTGCATCAAATCCACCCATGGGAACCAATGCTATCAATAATGGCTGCCATGGGAGATGTGGTGCGGTGGACGGCAATCATTCGTCGGCGATCGGTTTGCAAATAAGTTTTTAAATATGTTGCGTGACAAACGGACGTCAATCTTGAAAGTAATCCCCGGTAGCTATAACGAGTAGCCGTTCGCGTTTGATTTGTGGGATTTTGCTAACTCAATTATCCTTCTAACGAGCTGGGTGACTAAGGCGAATTTGTAGTGAAAATGTTAAGGTTTATGGTATTTTGACCGGGGGTTTGTTGCTTTTCATCGTTGGTTTTTCACAAGACATTTAGAGTAGGTTTTTTTTTAGCAATTGTTACTTATTTCTCTGAGTCATGAAAATTCAAACGAATCATGTACATACATGCATTTGTCTGGCACTTTTCATTATATCATTCCTTTATTACTTAAGCACCCACTGGCACGCACTCATCCAAGTCTTACTCACACCGTGCTTTAAAACTGACTCGGAATTTAGTTGATTTCCACTCAATTGTTTGTTCAACAAAATTATTTTTCAATTCCCGACCGGTTAAGAATGGTGAAAGCTTGGCGTTAGACCGTTATTGGTATGAACAATACTTGGCTACATTTTTATGCATATCTTGATAATATCCAGTAGATTTATCTGACCAGTTTCAACGACCAATAATGTTAAAAAATTATATAATATGAGACCCTGGCAAAGCCGTCCCAATTTTGTGTAGATGCCGTCAAGCGTGTATTTGAAGGTCGTAGAAAGAACTGTCGCCTACTAGGGAAGATGTTCCCATATTACTCCCTCCCAATTGATTCTTCTCAAAAGTGTGAGTGGAACGGTTTGTGCTGTTTGTTATAGTTTTTAAACATAAGCAAACAAGAAACCAATATATTTACTCTCAAACCTCTTGATTCAGCGTAGGATGAATATAGGAACATGGGACTAATATGGGAACAGTTACCCTAGATATATGTATGGGAAATAAACTCTGTGAAATATTACTCCCATGCCGTTTTTCGCAGATTATTAAGAGCGGAAAGTGGTTTTCCATCTAGTGCAAAGTATTTAAATACGCCCGGCGATGAAGGCGGCGCTACTTGGTCGATTAATGAAATCGTTTTCCTGATTGTTGATAAACATCATGGTTTTCAGCGGGCGCACATTTTCTCTGGAAGTGTGAAAACGGAAACAGCTGGCAATTAGTTTCCCACGATCTATGGTAAACATCGGGCTGCGAAAATTTCTCCGGGTACAACAACTCCGCCCGAGTGGGGATAATTATTTTATTCAAAGAGTTGTCTAATTTTGAGGTGTTGACGGCCGAAGGCGCCTCCATTAGGCGAGGAATTCACGAAATCTGTCAACATGCTAATGACTGGTGCTGGAGGCAAACATTATCCCGAGATGATGTTGATGTTTTGATATCTTTTGCTGATGGATTATTGTTAATTTTCCCGAGAAATTTGCCGAAAAATAAACAACGCATGTGCGATCGTTTTTAGGAGCGATGGATTTTTTTTTCGGAAGATGCCATTTTCCGCATTAAAACAGTGGTGCAATATCGAGGAGTGGACGTCCCCGAGACACCGAAATATCATTGCAATAATATACAGCATCAGGAAATTTGACATCGCAGGAAATGTGTTCCTAAGCAGCACTTTTGTATGTTTACATTTTTATTCCTTCTTGCAATAAATATTGTACTCGGAAAAAATGCAACAGACAAAAATGATCAACAAAAATTCATTTTGAGTCGAATATTTTTTAAACTCTCAGAGAATATACAAACATGTATCAGCTACATTTTTACAAAGTTGGTTTATTAAATCTTCTCTCCTAAGCTAAAGGCCCGCACCTTGGACTTAACGCTACCCATCAAATTCTGTGCAACACTTGCGCCATCTTTCCTACACACTTTCATCAACTCTTTTCATCAAATCCTTGTCGTTTTTGAAGATCTTCCCTGCTTTTATTTCGGCACTTGCTGAAAAACTGAGCGAATCATTTTGAGCTTCTTTCTGTGTCGGATCGTGGTTAATTTTCCATACGGGATACATGTGTTGAGAACTTAAGAATCGTCTACAGTGAGCTAATTGAGCTGAAGAGCCGTGGGTTAGTTTTTCGGTGACTCTCTTCCTGTGTCAAGGTTTTTTGTTGATACTCTTCTAAGCTATCTGTGAACCCCTGTAATGGAAACGGCGTAAGCACAGGGGTCCTTGAACTTACTTTTACGGGTCGTGTCTTTTGTACTCCCGGAGCATTTCACGTTTTAAATATTTGTTGACAAGGCGGACAATACACATACAAGATGGCGGAAAACAAGATTTTCTTTTAAATATAAACTAAGGCAAATGCAGTTGAGGTTAAGAGGGCCACACATTTAATGGAATAAAAAAACTAGCTAAAGGATAATAATCTTCTTATTTTTGGACAGGTTTTATTATATTTATCTCGCTTGAAGTTAACCGTTGCGGCCGATCGTTGACTCCATTGGCATGCATAATCAGGGTCATCGACGGGCGGGAACACAGCTTACTAGTCCTTTTTCTTCACAGTTTCGTTGGGGAGAAATGGGGTTGAGAGCCTCAAATGTTCTCAAAAACTGCACCGAAAACGTCGGATTGTGTCGGTAAGGCCTTGTCGGATTGTAACGGAGGCCTAGTTCCCTGTTCGGAAAGCGGTACCAAAATTGCACGCGTATTCACTGAGTGGCCTATCGAGCGAGCATGCACCACAAAATGGCCAGACAACCACAGATTTTTCAAAATACCACTGGTCTTCGCTTTTTATTGTCTGGCCGGCCACTGCACTCTAGTCTTCCACAATTGTTCACCACTGGCTCGCTCGATTCTAGGACGTACATTTATAGTCACCGAAAAACTAACGTAGTTAGAACTAACAAAATTGTCTATGGTGCACTTTCTAACCGTTCATCCACAGGCAAAAGGAGCATAAACTAATCTTTCTAGCATCTATGCTCCCAACGATAAAATACAAATAATCACACTGTTTAACTCTTAAAGCGTTTGGTACGGGAGGTCCACGCTTTCTTCCTTCCCTTGTTTCAAAATAGTAGAGCGATTTTAGATCTTTCTGGAATCGCTCTATTTTGTGGAATCCTCTACTACGCAGTTGGCCTGGCCGATGACAAGAAAAATGATGTATTCTAGAAACCATAATTTTCCAGGATGTCTTCAAGAATTGGCTGCGTTAGTGTGAGATTAGATTAGATTAGATAGATATGGTGTACTTTCTAACCATTAGTGGTGGTTTTCGATGACCCACACTGAATATTCATTTCTTCCGTTTTTTCGTTGGGTATTTTCACTCTGGTATTTTTTTTCAAACTACTACTTGGGAACCAACGCGGTCAGTATGGTGACGGACAAACTCGCGGACCGACACTCTCTCATCACTCTTCCGGACTTTGCACATTATAAGCTCTTGACTCTATTCTACCACCCCCTTTAATATGGGTGGATGACTCATCACAATTTCATGTCCCCATTTATCATCCTCATCATCCATACATTTATATACCAGATGACGACGTTTCACGAAAACAATGATGATGATGACAACTCCAAGGCACGGTGATGGAAGAACGATGACAGATGACGGGCGAAAAACTTACACGCTTACACAAAACTCATTGATGTCCTATTCTAAATTACCCGTTTACTCCGACAATTGGCCTGCATGCATAGCCTTAACAAATTCAAATTACCTACTCACTTGTTTAAGCAAAACTTCCAAAATTCTAACCAAATATGAATAAACTTTGAATGTAAATAAAAAATCTTTGAATAATTAAATGAATCAATAAATAAATAATGATATAATTAGATAAATAATCAAATATATATATATATATATATATATATATATATATATATATATATATATATATATATATATATATATATATAAGTTAACGACGCTACAAACCAAGATAACAAGCCTGTTCCTGAGAAATCATCAAACATCGAACAACTAGTAAGCGAACGACTTAAGCAGATACACCAACAACAACAACAACAATTAGCAACAGCGATATCATCATTTGAACGACCACATTCCACCAAAACAACAGTCAGCGAAACCAATGTAGCAACAGTTTAATCAAACCAAAGACGCGCAACATCAGCAACACATGACCGGACGCCGCGATTCAATTTCACCATAAGTTAATTTGCGTAGCTAGCAATTATGCGTTAGAAGTGAGGCCTCTGTAATTTCCTTTAGACAATAAAATGATATTACTAGTTTGGTCTTCAACCAGTTCAGTTCAGTTTCTATTTTTTAAAAACGCATCCCGAAGGCCTCGACTTGTAACTTATATATATATATATATATATATATATATATATATATATATATATATATATATATATATATATATATATATATATATATTATATATAAACTTTTTCGGAGTAAACACATATGAAATAAATATTTGCAGAAGGACATCAACTACGAGGCTACTAAATGTAAAAATAACAACACTAGTGTAAGTGGAGACAGATAGTTAGTTTTACATTCAGACATTTACGTTATGATTATTATTATTTTAAAGCACATAACATAAATTACAATATTTTCTTGAATTCTCAACCTTCAACTGGCCTTTTCACCATATATTTTATTGTGACTTAAAAATAAACGGTTACAGCCTAACGAAAGCTAATGGCTTCAATGTTAAAACTTACATACTGATGGCTTTGGGTGGAGGGGCATGTGTGTTGTTTTATTGTATTGTGAAAATTTAAGTTATTTGTTAAGATTTCTGCTCAGTAGGTTCACTGGGAGGTTAATTTCGTGTCCTTAAAGATGACCCTTCTCTTGTGGGGTCTGGCTTTGGTCTTATCGCTTAGTCCGTCGTTCTTACTATACGGTATGGTCTATATAGTTTTAGCACACATCATGTAGCTAGGGGGTTCTCTGCCCCTTAGATTTTAAACGAGTTGCTTAAGCACCACCCTAAACCACGCTAAAAATACAACAAATAGCGATCGTTATTCAATTAGCTACGAAACAACTCCCGAGCTTTTATGCCAGGCGTATCTCACTTAAACAAATTTCTCACTTTGAAACGGGAATGAAAGGACTAAGATTACTAAGCAACCCGCACTTGGAGTAAAAACAAAGAAAACTACAAACCAACACGGACAAATCGAACGACAAGAAAACATTTCGAATGTAGAGGTCAAGGAAAGCATAGCTGCTCAACAAAAAACATCTCATATCGGAGGTTGGAACGAATAAGTAACATGTTTATATGAATTTGAATTTGTCAACCTAGGTCATTGTGTATCCTTTGCCTCTTTTTGTCTTATGCTTTCTGATGTGTGCGGATTTTCCTATTTCTATTTATCTTAAATTGGTATTGTATTATGTATGTTTGTGTGTGATGTCTTGGTGTGTATGAGTGTGGCTTTGCGTCGACGCGTCCTTCTTCTCTTTTCAGAAAGCGAATATTGGCGCTATAACCATAAGCCACAAACGGCTAGGTCATGAGTTAGTGCTCATGTTCCAACCGACTGACAAGCTCTCACGCAAGCACTACAGTCTTGGTTTTGAAGCCTGGATACAAGAAGAAACGTTTGTCTTCCAGCTCAGAAAAGCAGACAACAAAGGAGTGCATTAACATTCTTAGCTTCGTCACTCCCAACGACCTATATACAGGTAGCATGAGTTCTCAGCATCTCCTTAAGTAGACCCACAGATCGCCTCCCGCATCAAGAACTTCTTGGCGAATTTGCAGACTTTCTTCTTCCGGAACATCCAAGCGGGACCTGTCGACGAAAAACTCCAGACCAGGAAACTACTTGGCGTCCGCTTTAATGTACGTTTCGTCGTCCAGTACGATGTACTGCGGCTGCACCAAGAACTCGCGGTACAGCTTCTTGGCGTGGGATTTGGCCACCGTATTCAGTTTATCGGTTCGATTAGGCACCTTCCCTACCTAGAAGAGATGAAGTCCAGCCCCTTTATTGTCTGCTGGATGAACCAGACGGAAGAATTGGCCTTCTTGGCCACGTCCCGACTCGAATGGTTTGTATTGCGTTGTTTGCAAAGAATCCCTACTGAGCCCTTGAGGCACGTCAAGCCGGCCAGTTCAGCGCAAGCGTGTCCCTCTTGGGGCCTGTGCATAAACCACGTAGACTCATTTTTGACAATCTCAAACCCCCTCCCCCTCCCCTCACGTTGACTTTTCTCCATACAATTTTTTGAATTTTTGTATGGAGCGTCTATAGACTTTGGTCAAACCCTTCGTCCCCCAGAAAACTCTACGAGGTTTATGAATAGCCCCTTACATAAAAATTAAAGACAGGCAAATTTTACCGATAGGCCGAATTTTAGATTCATAGACCCACATTAGAGCACTTTCCCATATTTGCATAATAAAGACAGTTTTATTCTATTTGGTAATAACTTATATTGACGCTTCTGAAACTGGTTATGTTTATCAAGGGGACCCTCCCCTAGAGCAAAACTAAGGCAAAGTTTGTATTTTTTTTTGTGGGAGAATGAAAAGGCGTACGAACTTCCGGGTTTGACGATTAAATTCGATTATTATTCAAAATTTCAAAGAGATAAACATATTGTAAAAATTCAAAATGGCGGCTACAAAATGGCGGCTACAAAATGGGGATTTCTCGAAACCATGTTTTGCAATCTATTAATCCGATTCCCTCCATCAAATAACTGTTTGAAAGGTTATAATTTTTTGTACGGCTTTTTTTACTAAAAATTTACATTAATAATTAATTATTAATAGTTTTTGAACACGGTTGAAATGAAAAATCAAGTAGCGAAAAATTAAATTTTTCAGTTCAAATCATCACTATGCAATGAGTTGAAGTTTAAATTGTCTGAAATTTAGTTCAAGCCGTAGAAATTTTCATTATCTTTCAGAAATGATAACTTTTTGATTTGATTTCTGGCCACTACAAGAGGCTGCAGGCTTGAAGTTGTCGTCCCATGTTTTGCGCGCAGAGGCTTACGGAAATCGCCATTTTGTAGCCGCCATTTTGAATTTTCACAATTTTTTTATCTCGTTGAAATTTTGAATAATAATCAAATTTAATCGTCAAAAAATCGAATAATAATCAAATTTAATCGTCAAAACCGGAAGCTCGTACGCCTTTTCATTCACTCTCAATTACAATACAAACTTTGCCTTATTTTTGCCCAATTCCAGGGGAGGGTCCCCTTAATAAAGACATAAGCCGAATGTCCCGTCGACTTGTGATGAAGAAATTCTATAATGTTAAGACTCATATATTTGTACACACACTGTTCCACGTCCATGCATCGACCTGAGTCATATAACACTATGGATATCCGGGCTTTCTATCTAAATATAAGACTTGGAGTGATCCTTCAGTCTTAACATTGCCAAACAGTTAAAAGCCAAACCTTGAAAGCCAAACAGATAAAAGGGATAAGCATGAGGAAATGTTAAGGGGACAATTTATGCCTGCGCCGATCCACGCCGCCGCCGCCGCCGCCAAGAACAACCGCGGCGTGGTGCCGGTTGTGTCGCCGCCGCCGTTTAAAAATAGATCGGCGCACAGGTCTAATCGAAAGTAAATTAACAGAGTTTTCAATTCAGCATGAATTTCAGCACAATTCAAGTCCGTTATCCAGCAAATATGGTATAAGATGCCAATGGAAGTCATGCGTACCGCCTCTGATGGGTTTGAGGAAAGGTTGCAGCTGGTCAAAAGGGCTCAAGGGGAAGTTATTCCAAAAAACATGCTGTTATAATTCTGTGTGGTATTGTCTTTCAATCAATGTAATCACTAGTAAAATATGAATTGCCAATAAGCATTAAATGTGGTTATAATTTGTATGAGAATACATTGGACAAGGTGTAATAACATTTGCAACACTTTTTCAACATCTCAAAACAACAAACGGTTTACATTATACTCGATGATCTACACCACATAATCGCACCACCAACACTTGCTCGCTGTTTATCCAGTGCATTCCCAGGTCCAAGTGGTAATGCAAGCCCCTCGTAGCAAACCTTTCATGTTATCCACTCGGAGCCTACCTCGATCTCGAAGAAGGTGCTGAAAATTCGCAAAAATCACCAAACAAAGCATACGTCGATGTGTCAGGTATTTTGCCAAAAATTTGTATGCCCGCTCGTTCGTACAACATATGAATGCATACATTCCTGCGTTTTCGAGGATTCCAATAAAACAAATCTCTTCCGAAAGATCAGCCGAACGGAACGGGGGAGAAAGAAAAATCGGCTAACAGGAGGAAGGTGAGAAGACAGTTAGCAAGTAGCATTATAAATCCCCGAAAGAAAGAATTCCATACCCCATCATCATCAGAATCAGCCAGCAGAAGTAAAAGGAGAACGAAATGAACGACGAAGCTCGACCGAAGAAGAATAAGCCGAAAGCCGATATTTTATGTGTCAACACAATAGCCTTTTTAGTGGAAATTCATTGATCGTTAAGATAATTTATTTACGTATATGTGTGTGCAGTGCGCTTTCGGTTCGGCTTCATCTCATCCGACCAACGCCTCTCCTCCCTCGCAACCACCCACCCCACTCCGACTTCGAAGAGAATGCGTTTGTGAGCCGATCGTCTTTTTTGTCATTTTCTTCCCCGATCTCCCTCTCTCTCTCTCTCTTTCTGTTTCTCCACAGGTCGCCGGAAACGGCTTTTTCAACCAACGAGCAGCCTACCGGAGAAGCGAACAGACTGGCAGGCACTGCCATTGTTGGTGCATATCGCACGAAGATCAAGATCATTCATCTCTCGCCCGATCACAGAAAGCCGGAGCAAAGCGCAACGAGCCGGCGACTGTCAGTGTCAGCCCACGAATTCCTAATTTGGGTGCATGCGATGTGATCATGCTATTAGAGCCCCTGATGGTAGTGACTAATTTTTCGGAGAACTAATAAAATCATAACGATTATGAAACTGTTCCCTACGGACAAAAGAGACCGGCCAAACTCCAGAACGGGCCGAAGGTGTGAAACAATGAAACCGTAAAAGCCGTACGTAAAAAGGCCGGCCGAGCGCTTTTATGCACATCACCAAGGGGTTCCTCGGCTAATTTCCGTACCGCCATTACCGCATGCTGTGGCAGAAATCGAAGGTGCTAAGATTTCCGCATCATATTTTGGATGATTCCGGCCTGCCACAGGCCGCAACGAGGTACTCTAATCGATCCATCTGATTTGAGCTGAGTTCTGCCTGTCTATGATGGGCCTGCGAAAATAACACCAACCAGGAATCACAGAATTCCGATCTTTTTAACGAGATAAATTCCAGCACCATTCGAATTCAAAAGAAGTAAGGGAAGGAGAACGAACTGGATGGAGAGATCCAATGAAAAGAACCAATCTTCCTCCCCAATCGCAGGAGGCGAGGAAAAAAAACGATGAGGAATCGAATAATAAATGAGCCAAGCAGGCGCTGGCGTTTTGTGTGGCACATTAATTCCGTTTAACACTTTTCTTCTTCCTTCCATGAGATGGACCCGAGCAAACGAACCGTCATCATCTTCTACCGGGACGCAATTCAGACAGCTCTCGGGCTTTCGGGCATCTTTTTTTTCTCCTCTTTGGTCCAAATAAGCACCGGAGTGGCTCCCTACAAAAGGCACCACAAGGCAACAAGAGACGTTGCCGTGGCAGGAGCGGAAACCTCCTCCGCTTCGACACTCATGAAACGGGAGAACGCCAAGGTGAGAAATACAAGAATGGAACGAAGTTTTTTTTTTCCTTTTGAATAAAAATCTTATTGAAAATTCGAATGCCAAAGTTTAATGAGAAAAAGGGATGCGACGGGTGGGGGGACAGTGGAATTCCCGGAAATTCTCACCGCATGTCATTGTGGAGCAGTAGTGCCGCAGAGCTTCTGCCTGATGTCGGTCCGACCGGCGAGCTAATCAACAAAGGAATTTTTGAATAAATCACTCACCGTGGAATGCTCTCGTTTCTGTTAATCCGCACAACCTTCGCCTCCGATCGCTCCTGGTGTGCAGTAACAGTCCGTGTAGATGGAGGTCTTGATAGAAGCAGAATACAAGGCCTTAATTCGGTATAAAACATACGCTGACTTCTCGGAATCGCACTGACTAATTTCGGGACACAATCAGGGAAAAGTATCGACCTGAGAGGGATTATTGATGGTCTAGCATTACGTTTTAAGGTCTGTATCCGCAATAATCCGGACACCTCAAAACACGAATAAAACATAAATTTCGCATTATATTTCCGTCGTAGTTGTTTATTTAAGATTCATGGGATGTGTTTTAACAATTCGTGAAGACAAAACATAGTTATTCGGTATTTGCATAAAATTTTCGAACTTTGCGCTTCACTCCGTCCATTAGGGTTTGTACAGACTCTTCAGAAATCGTAGAAACCGTCTTAGTCCAAATTTGCTGGAAATGTTTGGTGTCTTTGATTCCTTGCTTCTTTCCAGAAGGCTTCCACTTCATCAGAGCCCAATATCTCTCGATTGGTCGTAGCTCTGGGCAATTTGGCGGGTTTGAGGTTTTTGGTACAAGGTTCACTTGACTTGCTGGGTACCACTCCATCACAGTTTTAGCATAGTGGCATGATGCCAAATCGGGCCAGAACAAAGGTTTTTCTTTGTGACTTTTGATGAAGGGTAGCAATCGCTTCTGCAGACACTCTTTCTGATAGATCTCCTTGTTGATTGTGCCTGTAGTGACGAAAGATTTACTCTTTTTGCCACACGTACAAATTGCTTGCCACACAAGGTATTTTTCGGGAAATTTCGATGCTTTCTTCGCTCTGATATGCTCAGCTGTAGCATTTCTGGCCCAAGTTTCATCGTCCATAACAACGCATGAAAACTTCGTCAAATATTCGCAGTACAAACGTCGAGCCCGTGATTTTGCTGCCAAGTTCTGTTTGTCGTAGCGATTTGAAACTGTTTTTACTTTATACGACTGAAGTCCCAAACGTTGTTTTGATTTTTGGACAAAACCAGGCGACATCCCTATTTTAGGAGCCACCGTTTGAATGGAGAGATTTGGGATTTTCGTTAATATCCTTTTCACATTTCGGTCCATGACAGGATAAGCGCGTCCAATGTTTTTGTCACTTCTCGGTTTCCTTTCCACCGTCAAACGTTCCGAAAATGATTTGAGCACCTCGTGAGCAGTGGATTTAGGCAAATCCAATGTTTTTGCAAGGTCCCGTATTGACAAGTCAGGATTTGCCGTACGCCCGTACAAAATTCGCTCGCGCACTTGATTTTCTTTCGTCGCCATCTTGAACACTGAACATGAAATAAAAACATCAATCATAGTCTTTTTCATCATAGACTCTTAGCTATACCACAGTGAAATTTTTCATTCCTACGTGCAAATATTTTAAAAGTTACAATGATTTGAAGTTGTCCGGATTAATGTGGATTAGGAAGACACCAAAAATATTCACATGATTAAATGCTTCGCCAAAAAACTTGGCTGAGGGCTGCTGTTTCCTGTTCCTCGAGGGTCCCTCACTTCTAAGTTATTGCTCCACTTGGCCTATCCATCTAAGGACTGCATCATTATTCATGAGTACACCTTTGAGGTCCTGTATGAAAAAGACTATGCCTTATTTTGACAGCTGTTGAGTGTCAATGTGTTGTTTGCCTTGTAAACAAACGAAAACCTTCACTAAAAGTTTAAGTTTTACTTCAAGCGGAACCATGCGAGGTCTAACGGAAGAAAAGCGTAAATCGATTGTGACCAAGTACTGCACTGAAAAGGGATGATCGCTAAGAAAATTAGCAAAAGAAGAAGGTGTTAGTGTCTGTGTGGTCCAAAATGCGATCAACCGGTTTGTTATGAATAACACATTGAAGGACCTTCCCAGCCGTGGTAAAAAAACAGGTGCTGTTCGTGTACGAATAAACTAGCTCCGCCTGCTTGTCGAGAACGAGCATCACGCATGCGGAAGATCCCCTGTTCATCGAGTCAACGAGTAGTCGTCCCAACGAGATGTCATCACAACGGAGCCCATGGTACTCAAAATATGATGATGTGGTAGTAGATGTCTATTTCCGCCCGCCCATGAAACTAAATGGGTATAAAAGGGTAACCCGCACGTGAACCGATCTTTATAGTATCTTCCTACGTTCTCAGACCAATCAATTGTGCAGAAAAAGAGTGAACCAAGTCCAAAATTAGTAAATTATGAAATTAAATTTAGAGTATGAGTTAAGCGAAATCTGAAGTAGTTAAAGTGAATTAATTAAACGTATTTGATAAACTATTACTAAAGTGCGTAATAATTAAAATCGTAAAATAAAAGTTGAACAACAAAAAGACAAAGTGATCGGCAAAGAAAAATTTCTATAATTACGTTGGAGATTCCACTGTTTTCCGCTTTGATATCGACATATGGTCCTTCGAACCGGATTGGCCGACGGACTCCGGTCATCTGGACACTACAACCTGTGAATCTGCCATCATTGGAGGTTTAACCTCACTTTGCCTGAAGAAGCATCTAGAAGGTTCGAGTGCTTGCTGAAATTTCTTTGTACAAGGCATAGAAACCGCCTCAAGGAGGTAATTATATTTCCAAATCTCTATACGCTGTCCCGTTTGTGCTTCGCGGTGCTTTTGATTCCACAGATCAATCTCTGCGTTATTCATTGTCATCATGTCTACGGAACGCCGCGTGAAGACGTTGAAACTACGAATGAAGAGTCTGCAGACATCGTTCAGTTTAGTATCTGCGTTTGTGGATAACTACAAGGATGAAGAACATGCTTTGGAGGTTCCGGTACGCTTAGAGAGCATAACGAAGTTGTGGAACGAGTTCTCCGCCGTCCATTCTGAGCTGGAAACCATTGATAAATCCGGCATAGAACAACATCTAAAGACGCGTGCCAGCTATGAATCAGCGAACTATAAAGTGAAAGGTTTTCTCTTGTCCGTCTGTAAAACAACACCTTCGCCTCCAGCATCCACCTCCTCCGCTTCGAATTTTAATTTGAACCTGCAAAACCCTACATCATGCCATGTGCGTCTACCAGATATAAAACTGCCTGTCTTCAGTGGAAATTTGGATTATTGGCTGAATTTCCACGACCTGTACATGTCATTGGTTCACTCTTCAGCCGAACTGTCGAATATACAAAAAATTTACTATCTCCGTTCGTCCCTCTCGGGAGACGCTCTCAAACTAGTACAGACAATCCCTATAACTGCGGCCAACTACTCCGTCGCCTGGAATTTGCTTGAGGAGCATTTCCAGAACAAGCCCCGATTGAAACAATCATACCTTAACGCTTTATTCGAGTTTCCAACTATCAAACGCGAGTCAGCAGCTGATCTACATACCCTAGTGGAGAGATTCGAGTCAAATGTAAAGGTTCTCCAGCAATTAGGAGAGAAAACTGAGTTTTGGGATTTAATTCTCATTAGAATGCTCAGCGTTCGTCTCGACGTCACAACTCGTCGCGATTGGGAGGAATATTCATCGGCAAAAGTAGACGTAACCTTCAAGGATCTCACCAGTTTCATTCAAAGGAGAGTATCGGTTCTCCAAACACTCCACGGAAAAGGCGTAGAAACTCCGCCTCCTTCATCATCTTCGTCCAGTCAGCCGAAGAAGTTCACTCAACGTCCGGCTGCATGTCACACTGTTAGCCATGTGAACACAACCACCGATCGAAAATGCATAATATGCTCTGAACATCACCGGACATGTGTCCGACGTTCTCGAAAATGGTAATTGAGGACAAAGAGAGACAAATTCGCCGACTTCAACTGTGTAGAAACTGTTTACGTAAAGGTCACTTGGTACGAGAATGCATGTCATCCAGTACCTGCCGCAAATGCCATAATCGTCATCACACACAACTTTGCCATCAAGGTACTTCTACCGCTGCGAACCATCATTCAACAACACCATCAAAATCAACAACGAACAACCACGAACATCAACCACATCAGCAACGAACGGAAGAACAGCCACGAACATCAGCCACAGTGACCGTCAACAAGGTGCCCACTTTTGCAGCAACTGAACGAAAACAAACCACCGTCCTTCTCGCAACCGCTGTTGTCCTCTTCGTCGATGATAATGGAATTGAGCATTCTGTGAGAGCTCTCCTAGACTCTGGCAGTGAGTGCTGCTTTATGTCAGAAAGATTCATTCAAACTGTCAAGGTTCAACGAAGAAAGGTTTCCGTCCCAATCTCTGGTATCGGACAATCGACTGTCAATGCTAAATTCACCGTTCTCTCTAACATTCGTTCAAGAGTATGTAACTATTCCACCACCGTTGAATGCTTGGTTCTACCCCGACTGACTATGGACTTGCCATCTACCCCAATTGACACTTCTACTTGGAGCATTCCACCTGGAATCCAGCTTGCAGACCCAAATTTCTACGATTGCAAGGTTATCGATTTAGTGTTAGGAGCAGAGGTCTTCTACGATATATTCCATGTATCGGGTCGAATTCGTATAGGCGATTCACTTCCACCACTCATTAACTCAACGCTCGGTTGGGTAATTTCGGGAAAAACTTCCAGCCCACAACACAAACGACCACTCATCGCAAACGTTGCCTCTATCACCGATTTGTCTCAGATAATGGAACGGTTCTGGACAATCGAAGAAGACACATCATCACCATGTCATTCCATCGAAGAAGCTGCTTGTGAAGCACACTTCCAGCAAACCGTATCTCGAAACCAGCAAGGTCGATATATCGTTCGCCTACCGGTGAAATCTGACGTCATTGCTTCTCTTGGCGACAACCGTCGCACTGCTATCCGTCGATTTCGCATGATGGAACAACGAATGGCTCACAATCCACAGCTTCGTCTACAATACGTCGATTTCATGAATGAATACTGTTCTTTAGGCCACATGCAGAAAGTCGACGATTATGAAACACCACCCATTCCTTGCTATCACCTACCGCACCATGCCGTACTCCGTGAGGAAAGCACAACCACTAAAGTGCGCGTCGTTTTTGATGCGTCGTGTAAGACGAGTCAAGGGCGTTCGTTAAACGACGCACTTATGGTGGGACCTATTGTCCAAGAAGAAATGAGATCCATTATAATGCGAGGAAGAACCCATCGAATAATGTTAGTAGCTGATGCAAAACAGATGTTTCGACAGATTCTGATCGACAAACGCGACACACCTTGTTGAGAATTGTATGGAGAACATCACCTGACTTACCACTGGATACGTACGAGCTAAAAACGGTCACCTATGGGACAGCTTGCGCACCCTTTTTGGCTACAAGAGTCCTACGTCAGTTGGCCGACGATGAGCAGCAAGACTTTCCACGAGCTGCTGAAGTACTGCGAAAGGATTTCTATGTGGATGACCTTTTCTCTGGAGCAGACAGCATAGAAGAAGCCATCAAACTTCGAGAACATCTTGACACTCTTCTTTCTAAGGGGGGATTTATCCTACGCAAGTGGGACTATAATATTACTGAAGTTTTTCATGACGTTTCCCCCGATAACCTAGCGCTGCAATCAACCGTGGATTTCTGCCCTGACCAATGTATAAGAACACTGGGACTACATTGGGAACCATGCACCGATTATCTCCGTTATCGAATATGTCTGTCGTCGGATCCCACCGAAACTAAGATCACAAAACGAACAGTGCTCTCAAAAATAGCACGACTCTTCGATCCAATTGGACTGGTTGGACCGGTAATAACAACTGCAAAATTGTTTATGCAGGAGCTGTGGACCTTAAAAAACGACAAGGATGAGTCTTGGGGCTGGGACGATGAATTGCCAACAACCATCAAGAAACGTTGGCTGACGTACTGCGAGCAATTACCTCGGCTGAATGAATTACGAATCGAGCGATGGGTTATCTGTCCAACACCCACATCGATTCAACTGCACTTATTTTCGGACGCTTCAAAACATGCATATGGTGCATGCTGCTACGTTCGTTCTGCCAACGCTGCAGGGATCATCAAAGTAGCATTGCTGACAGCAAGATCGAGAGTGGCACCTCTCAAACAGCAGAGTATTCCCCGTTTGGAGTTGTGCGGCGCTCTACTTGCGACTGAACTTTTTCAGAAAGTCGTTGCATCACTGAACCACACCGGAGAAGTCTACTTCTGGGTAGATTCTACAGTTGTCCTCAACTGGTTGAAGGCACCACCCACAACATGGGTAACTTTCGTCGCCAACCGCGTTTCAAAAATACAACAATCAACTCAGCACTGTATCTGGCATCATGTTGCTGGTGAACTCAACCCAGCGGACAGCTTATCCCGAGGAACAGAAGCGGAAACCATTCTTCATGACAACTTGTGGTGGCACGGACCACCATGGCTGCATCTGGAACCTTCTTCATGGCCCAATCAATTGACGGCCAACATGGCAAACGAAATTTCACTTCATGAAGAATGTAAACAACAGGTAACATTGGCTACATCAACCACCGAACCTTCGTTCATCGATTCGCTAGTTAGCAAATTTTCGAAATACCGCCGTCTTCTACGTGTCGTTGCTTACTGTCGCCGATTCTTACACAATTGCAAATCACCTTCACCGAACGCAAACATCTTTCTCAGCGTGAACGAACTAAACGAGGCAGAAGCAACCGTCATTCGATTGGTCCAGCAACAGTCCTACAATGAAGAATGGAAAGCACTACAAAAACACAACCAGTTTCGTCCAAATCCAAACTCCGATGGTTTCAACCCTTCATCGCCAGCGATCAACTGATGAGAATCGGGGGCCGGCTAAATCAAGCCCCACAACCTTACGATAGTAAGCACCAAATTATATTGCCAGCGAGACACAACTTATCCTATCTTCTGCTTCGGTATCTTCACCAAAAACACCTGCACGCTGCCCCTCAGCTGCTTGTCAATATACTTCGTCTCCGATACTGGATCGTTGGAGCCAGGAATCTAGCAAAAATCATCGTACACAACTGTGTCACCTGTGTTAAAGCCCGTCCAAAACCATTGCAGCAGTTCATGTCAGAACTACCAGCGTCACGAGTAACAGCAAGCCGACCATTTTCCATCACCGGCATTGATTACTGGGGTCCAATTTTACTACAAGCACCACATCGTCGTGCAGCTCCCAGAAAGGCTTACGTTGCGGTGTTTGTTTGCTTCTCGACACGTGCTGTTCACCTGGAACTGGTTGCCGATTTAACTACTGCCAAGTTTTTACAAGCGCTGAGACGTTTTGTAGCACGACGAGGACTTTGCCGTGAAATCTGCTCAGACAACGGACGTAATTTCATCGGTGCAGCTAACGAGCTGCGCAATTTGACTCGGAACAAGGAGCACCACAGAGCGATAGCAGACGAATGTGCAGCTAACGGAATCCGATGGCGCTTCAACCCTCCCAAGGCATCACACTTTGGTGGCCTGTGGGAGGCAGCCATTCAATCCGCGCAGAAGCATTTTGTGCGGGTTCTTGGCACAAGTACACTTGCACACGACGATATGGAGACGCTGTTGTCTCAGATAGAATGCTGTTTAAATTCACGCCCGATTACTCCTCTGAGCGATGAACCCACTGATTACGAAGTGCTCACGCCTGGTCACTTTTTAGTCGGGTCCGCACTCAAATCCGTTCCAGACGTCGATGTGTCCGAATTTCCAAGTAACCGACTAACAAAATGGCAGGAAGTTCAAAGGATGTTCCAAATTATCTGGAAGAGATGGCATTTGGAATATTTAGCCACTTTACAGCCAAGAACGAAGTGGTGCGATCCGCCAATCGAACTGGAGAAAGGTCAACTAGTTTTGCTTGTGGATGAAGGTTCTCCGCCTATGGTCTGGCCAACAGCAAGAATTGAAGAACTACACCCTGGAGCTGACGGAAATACACGGGTGGTTTCTGTCCGAACTGCAAGCGGCAGTTACATCCGTCCCGTAAGCAAGATTTGCCTTCTTCCGATTCCACCATCCAACGAGAAACCATCAGAACCAAACACTTCAACTCCTCCAGAAGCGGAACCATAACCTCAACAGTCATCGCGTAAACCAATTCATCACCTATGCTGCACAACTTTCCATCCGGAGAACCTGAAACAAAAATCATACAAGGCCCTAATGAATTAGGGACAAGGTAAACCTCTGTCCAATAAATTAATTATGAAAA
>JASCZW010012336.1:0-28855 GCA_034211315.2 Aedes japonicus
TTTTTTTTCATTTGAAATGCTTCCAGAGTTTTCTAGTAATAGTTGTAGAACGCCTCCAGGACTGTCCTAGGAGGCTCTCGGTATTGTTTTCTGATGCTTCCAAACTTGATCTGAAGTGTATTCAAAAGAGTAGTTTTCGGATGATAGAATTGATCTGACATTGTTTCAGTGTTGCTGTCAAAATATGTAGTTCTGGATGCCAGTATAATTATGGGATGCTTCTATTAGCTATGGAATACAGTTAGAATTTTTATCTTATGGGTCCAGGCTTGATCTGAAATACTGTCAAAAATGTTCTAAAATGCCTCCAGCGTAGTTCTGGGATTCGATCAGATTTTTTCTGTAGCATCTCCAGGATGATTTTGGTATGCTTCTAAGATAGTTCTGGAATAATTTTAGGTAAGTTCCAGAGTTTCTCTGGGTTGGTTCCTGTACTCTTCAGGTATACTTCTAGGATTGCTGTTTTTTTCAATAGTACTAAATCAAATTCCGTATCGAAAGGACACACAATAATTCCAATTAATAAAACGGAGGCACCTAAAAATATATCCCTGTTGATCTTCCCTTAGCTCTATGTACAATGACACAGCTCTAATGCTAAACCACGTTGAACCAGTCTGGGTTCAATTCCTGACCTGTTTTAGGAATTTGCCCCGAAGAAAACCATAATCATACTAATGCAAAAATGTGGCTGGCATCGAAACCCCTCAACTAATAACTATGGAAAGGCGCCTAGAACACTTAATTCAAACCCGGCAAAAGAACGCTTTCCATCCCCAGTTCGAGCAAGAGCCATACCTCTTCCCCGACTAAGCTCTCCAAGATCCCACGGTTCATCCCTGCCGGATGACACAAAGCAAAAACCCAGACTAATCCCCCCAAGGCAGATCCACAAGGCCCTCCAAACCAATGCAAGCTGCCACCTTACAACGGGGACCTATGAATTTAAATTCTATTACGCCTACTTAGGAATTTATGCCGATAATACTTGTACTTGTGGCCATCCATGAAACCATTCATTTCGTCGCGCCCGGCCTCCTTGTCTTTTCTGGTGGATGATGATGGTTGCAGTAAACTTTTCATGGCCTACTCAGCTGTCGATTTTTCCGAGCCCAAGTGCCTCCATTGTCGTCGTCGCGCCAGATGACTGCGATCCTGTGTGTGGAAGCAAAGAGCGACAGTTCCATTCGTTAAGCCGAATGTGTACGGGTACAACACCCATCAGTGATTATCAAACCCGCTCGGAAGGGGCACCGACCATTTGCAAATTCTTGCCACCACCTCCGAGGAGTCCCTACCGTGAGATAATAATCTTCAATAAGGTCGTAAAGTGGCATTAAAAGTAAAGGAATACATTTAAATTCCGGCTCATGTCGTCGGGACCGTTGTCTGATTAGAGCCCCCCCTCTCGGGGTAGTAAAATTCTCTCCACTCCGGAAAGGACACATAGAGGACACATTTCCGCTTTTCGGTTGTTTTACGGCTGCCCCGAAAAGATGAAAGTGTAAGTACGGGCCTCTTTGGAGCAAGTTTCATGCTCCTTTGCCTCATTTTACGACAAAAACATTTTGGTGAACCACGTGGTTGGGTGGCTGGTTTGCGTCGACAAGGTGGCATTTGAAATAAAAATCTTTATGTGTTGAACTTTTTTTTTGTCTTTCTAGCCGGAATGGTCCTTTCAAGTCCTTCGCGAGGCACAACTCGCGTATCCTTCGGCTTCGGCACGTGATTTAATGTCTGTTTTGGGATGCACGCTTGCTTTCCCTTTGGTTACTTTTACCTTTGTGTCGGGTAAAGTTTACAAATTGAGTTTCGCGCTTCCGGTTGCCTTCCGGGGGTGTGGGTCGAGGGGTTTCCCGGTTTCCGGTGGGAAGGAAGGAAGTCGGCGTTGTCAACCGAAAAGGCCTGGGGAAATTCTTCTGTCGTGTTACGCATCTCTGCCCCATGTTGGCCTCGGTTTTCGGAGCTAGCCGCGACCGCCGCCTGCACCCTGTTTAGTACCTGGGAAACTACTTTGTATGCAAATAAAATTGGTTCTCTCGTTTTTACGGTTCTATTCTCGCTGCGCTCGTTCGCCATTTTTACGATTTTGATAGGTGGAACATGACGGGCGTGATTTTCTTCCTCTCTCAACTTGGGTGAGCGCCAGATTAGATGCCGTCCCCGTATTCAGAGGTGTACATAACTTTTTGGCCGAGAACGATGGGGAGGGGGAGGGTCACGTTTCCGGTGTAAACTTGGCTTGAACAAAAGAAGAAACGGAAATTGGCCCCCAGATAGATGGGCTTCCTGCTTTTCGAAGAACTGATGAGAAAGCAAGAGTTTTTTTTTTCTTTGGATTCATGGCGTTTGTCGCTGACTTGAGTTATTTCTTGGGGAGGTTGATTTGCAATACAACTTATGTGGGCCTCTTCGGTGATTGGAATTCGGAGATCGGGTGGGTCTTTTATCGGAAGATAGTTTTTAAAATTTTAGTACTAGATCACGTACACTCTTAAACGTGGAGATGGTTGATTTCTGATTGAAGGGGGTTTCCTTCACTTTTTACATGCTCGGAGAAGGATATTGGGAAAAAGCTATGGAGAAGCCTACGTGAGGCAGTTCCTATAAATTATGCAAAAGTGTTCGGAATTTAGATTTGAGCGTGAATCAAATCAAATCATTTGATTATGATATTTTCTCATCTTAGAATGTCTGGACTAACCATAATAAAAACATTTACTTTAAAGATTCAGCTGTATCCAAGGAGAAGTTCCAATCCACTTCAGCAAAATATCTAACAGGTCATCATCCCGGAAACTACTTTTGCTATTCCTATAACATTTTTATTAGTTAGCTGAATATCGGAAATATATTTCTTCAGTGGCACTAAATTGAAATGCCGAAATGATTGCCTGGTTCAAATATTTGTAAAGATAGTTCTCCATATCTCCGAAACGGCGAAGTGACTCCGTTGATTGGAAGAGTTTAGAGACAAATCAGATTTACCATAATTTGGATTGAATTTCTAGAAATAGTCATGCTGTTCTCTTTCACATTGCTTTAATTATAGTTAATTTTAGGTCTATGTCTAAAGTTAAAAACAAACTACTCCACTACATAAACAGTTTGAAAAAACAAACAGGAGGAGGCTGGAATAAAACCAAACATTTAAACCTACATGAAGAAAGGTTGGCTTCTGTTTCCGACATTGCTGCTGCAAAAATTGGATGTCGCAAGCTCTCTCAGCCCAAAAGTGACAAGAGGCCAAAACATGCCAAACAGCGTACCGGTAGAGGCAGAACATTTAAATTTTCGACCACAACTATATATAACCTGCCAGATCAAATACTTCTTCGGGAATTTAGACAACTTCTTTGTCCGGAAATGCTCGGCAACGGCGCTCATTTGCATTGTAGTATTAAAAGCCAGACCCGAAAGCTGTTTCGAGTGCGTATGTTTCGTTGTCCATTAGGATACAAGAAAATGTTTCAAAAAAATGGGATAAAGCTCCTTAGCACGACTTTTTGCAGTACTATTTTGCCATCACGGTAAGGCACCCTTTTCACTTTGTACGCTTTCAGTACTTGCCTCTGCTTCACTTTTTGTACGTATGAATTTGACTTCTCAATTTTGCGACCCACATTTCGCACAAAAAGATTGGATTTTTCTCAATAATGTTAACTACCATCTTGTCCATTTGTCGAGAGCATACTTTTCGGTATGTTCCAGTCTAACCCTTTCCACCCACATCAAATGATTTGAAAACACAAAAGACGGTAGTTTTCAGTAGTTTTAGTTTCTTGGCAAGATCCGCGTACTGATAAATCCAGATTTTGCTGCCGTTCGTCTAAAATACATTTGGGCACTTCCAATTGATTCGACGCCATTTTACTGAATGGAACAAGAATGTTAACATGTTGCACCAAGAAATAAAGTGAAGAGTTTCAGCTGTTATATTAAGGTAACGTTTCAGCGATCCCTGAAATAATTTAAAATCCACAATGAAAGAAAACTGTCCGCCGACAGGCCTTAGAGGGCGAACACGAAATTATTGCGACACTTTCAACAGGGCATAACTTTTTTACCATTGGGTAAAAATCAACCAAATTTTGCACACTTTCTCATTGATGTGTATTGTTTACATGCTGTCAAACTCGAAGTCGTGTTTTTCGATTCAACAAAAATGGAGGTGAACCAACGCGAGTCCAGAGAACAAATTCTTTCCAAACACCTGGAATTTCCTGACCTGTCGCACCGGCAGTTGGGAAAAATGTTGAACATTCACCATTCAACCGTCTCCAGAGTGTTGAAGCGGTTCCAGGAGTGGTTGACGTTGGACCACGGCAAAGGAGCTGGAAGAAAACCGGGACCGGAGAACAAAAAGACGGAGGGAGAGGTGAAGCGGATGATTAAAGCAAATCCCAACGTCTTAAGCCGTGATTTGGCTAAAAAGATCGGCATGTCGCAGAGCTACGTCCAGAATGCAAAGAAGAGAGCGGGACTACATACATACAAGGTACAGAACTTCCCAAACCGCGATGAGCGGCAACAATCGACGGCTAAAACTCGGGTACGGAAGCTCTACGAGAAGATGCTGACAAAATATGGCTGCTGTGTGATGGACGACGACACGTATATAAAAGCCGATTTTAAGCAAATTCCGGGGTTGGAGTTTTTCACCGGCAGGAGCAAGTTCTATGTGGACGACAAATTTAAGAAGAAGAAAATGTCGAAGTTCGCCTCCAAATATCTCATTTGGCAGGCCATCTGCTCTTGCGGACTGAGGAGTGAGCCTTTCGTGACAAAGGGCACAGTAAATGGCGAGATCTACAAATCTGAGTGCCTCGAGAAGCGCCTTTTGCCGTTCTTGCAGCTGCTGCGACGAAGCTCCGCTATTTTGGCCAGATTTGGCATCATGCCACTATTCTAAAAGTGTCCTGGAGTGGTATGAGGCCAATTCTGTCCATTTTGTTCCAAAGGACATGAATCTGCCAAACTGTCCGGAGCTGCGCCCGGTGGAGCAGTACTGGGCAATGATGAAACGGGAACTTCGGTAGAGCAAGAAGACAGTCAAAGACGAGAAGGACATGTTAAGAAAATGGAAAAAAAACTGAGAAACTGGTACCGGATGACACTGTAAAGACTTTGATGGAGGGCATCAAGCGAAAATGCGTTCAATTTTACACTCAAGGCTCCATCGATTAACTTTTCTTTTGATTTTTTAAGTAAATATATGTATAAAACTACCCTAAAATTTTGGTTTGATTCTAAACATTATAAGAAAATTGGCATGACATTTTCGGTGTCGCAATAATTTCGTGTTCGCCCTTTAGAACCTGCAACACATGGAACATCTTCAATCAAATATATTTTCTTCATGTGTTGCAAACAAGGTTCTTCATAATTGCAGAGCACATAAACCACTCCACAAGAGTTTACTTTCTGACGCATACATAACGTAAATTTCTTTTAACCTTATCGATTAGTTGCATTTTACATGTAAACAAACATTGGAATATGTCTTGGTTTAAAACGGAGTAAAATTGTTGCTCAAGAAGAACATCCATGTCAATTGTATCTTGTGGTTGGCTGGAATTATAATGCAACTTAGTTATGAAGATGCACCATTGTTTCAATTAAGTTTTAAGAACCAAAAGGTATTGAAAATATGCTTTTGTAACTTGCTCGCCCAATTTGTGACTGTAATGGTGTATGTTATATTTTAGCCGCTTTCTTGCATGACAATGTATGGCAATGTTGACCCTCAAATTGTTGGTTTTTCATACATAAAATGAAACTTGTGTCAAGGTAAAATAGAGGCCATATGCTTCAAGAGAGTTTGAGTGTAGGGAAGATATACTTCTAGTTATCAGTGGCTACAGTGCAACATACTTGGCAAACTTACTATCTTGTTTCAACGTGACACAATTTTTAATTCCAGCCAAACACATCAAGACGTCATTAAAAGAACTTTGACGTGATTTTATGCTGAAGAAATTGGAGAGCTATGGATTGAAGAGAGTTGTTTTTTTTGTACCAATACGTACCGAAAAAAAAAAACATTAAAAGCGTTCATGCAGGCAACGTTTTGTAGCTAAAAATCATTGTGTCTTGAATTAATTTCTGTTCTTATTTTGTTTCAATTTTAATTTGTCGGAAATGTCTGTATGTCTGTAGCAGCACTTTAACTTTCACCTTATCCATTTCAATTTTTTTCAATCAGTCATTTATTTGTACAGGCTCAATCGAATCAACTTTACAGAGCCAAGTTTTCATATTAACATACATCAGTTGTCTTAAAACTAAAGGTAGGGGGATAGAACCGATTACTCGCGGCCGTTTCGAGGTTATTAGGAATAACAATTTAACGGGTGGGGAGCTGGGAGGGAACTTAAAGTAAGGTTGACATAACACATTAATTTTAAAGTCTAAATTGTCTCAAAATTAATAACTATACAACTTTTGGGTTTCTTTTGACTTGAACATTTTTGAAAAGAAAAACAAAAAACCATACACATACACTGCCAAAAAAAACTTAAAGTAAACATACAGGTTAAACAAACTACAATCTAAGGTTAATGTTAGTCAAAAACACATAAATGAGATTCATAAACTCCAGATCACGTGCAGCCAAAATATCTCGAACAGGTACATTGGGTTGTTTACCTCGAGCCCGAAGGGATTCGTAAAGTTCAGATCTGATTCCGCGATGCTCGGCACATGACCAAACAATGTGATCTGCGTCCTGGTAACCTTGTCCACATTCACAGAGATTGCTGTCGCTCAGCCCAACACGGTATAAATGAGCGTTCAAAGAACAATGATTGGACATGAGGCGAGACATCACACGAATGAAGTCTCTACCCACATCCATACCCCCAAACCAAGATTTCTTCGACACCTTTGGGATGATAGAATGTTGCCATCGCCCCAAATCTCCTTTACTCCATTTATACTGCCAGCTGACGAGTGACTGTGATGTGATGTGTGTAATAAGAACCCACCATCAGTGCAAGGATTACCTATGGCTGCAGGACTATTCTCAGCAGGTTGTTCTGAGAGAATAGCCTACGTGATGGCTTCTTGTAGCAGGGTCAGCCGATCTCAGTGAGAACCTTCGGACGACTACGGCCAGAAGGCCGCGTGTCTTCGCATGGCAAGGGACTGGCGACTCCACGAACCCTTGTCCAGTCAACAAATCCTTCGACTGCATTAGGCTACCCCCCCCCCAGGGAATCCCCGTTATATAGTTGTTAAAGGAACAGTAGACATTTTTAGCATAAATGATTTATAAAAAGTTAAGACAAAATGAAAATTTTTTACGGCTATACTGAACTTTAGATTCAATTAATACATTTATTTTTGTTTTTATTTGCACTAGTAAATGTACTGGGATATTGCAAATTTTTACTGTTCCTTATAAAATAGTTGTGGGCAATAAAATGAGGAAAAATTTCACAAAATAAAGAATACTTACATTTTTTGTGGTAGGGTAAGACTTCAGCATGCTATCTTACCGCGCTGGCTACATTGCGTTGGTGGGACTGCCTCCTAAGGTATAGCTGACGAGATACAGCGTTTCTTACTCAGCCGCTGTTTGAGCCGCACCTCCTTGGTGGACAGACGCTCGGCACGCACCTTCTCAATCTAGCTGAAGTCAGAAGGACAACAGTGCCCAGGCTGCACTACCAGCTATGTCCGCAACCCTTAGCTGGCGGTCTTTGTCATCTGTTGACCCGTGGAAGCATGAGGTAGGAACTTGTGAGGACCAGAGCTATGTTGCGGGGACGCACGCTCCATCACAGTTGTCGACTCACCATTTTGCAGCCCAGCTGACGAGTAACTGTTGACGAAAAATAGGAAAAAAATCGTTGAAGGCGATTTGTCGATCACAAATATCGCCTTCCATAGCGCCCACCTTTGCAAGCAAGTCCGCTTTCTCATTGCTCGGAATTGAACAATGAGATGGGACCCATACAAAGGTGATGATAAAATAACGCGAATATAAAGCACTTAGAAGCTCCTGTATTTTCATGAGAAAATACGAGGAGTGCTTTACAGGCCTCAAAGAGCGAATAGCCTGTATAGAACTGAGACTATCCGTGAAAATGTACTGATCCGGTGTAAGTGAGGCAACAATTTCTAGCGTAAAGTGTATTACCACTAATTCAGCGACATATACGGAACAAGGAGCTTGAAGTTTACGGTTGGCGCTATAAATTTCATTAAATATTCCAAAGCCTGCTGACTCCTCTATCAATGATCCGTCAGTGAAGAACGATTTAGTGGAATCAACTTGGCCAAACTTTGCAGCAAATATTACCGGAGCAATCATAGGACGATGGGCTGACATCCTGTGTTATGTACAAGTGGTACAAAGTCATGAAGCGGGTTTGAGGATTCAACTCAAGAAGCTTCTCAAAGTTTTCGATTACCTGTGGGTTCATGACTTCACACCTGGTGAGGAGCCGGAGAGACAATTCTGTAAACCGATCTGAGAGTGGCAACATGCCAGCCAGCACTTCAAGACTCATCGTGTGAGTCGAGTGCATGCAACCTAACGCGATACGAAGACACCGATACTGAATATGTTTTAGTTTAATGAAGTGCGACCGAGCCGTATTCTATAATCGACAAAATCGTTGTCCGGTAGAACGTTAGAAGATCTTGCGGATGTGCTCCCCACCTGGTTTCGGTAATTGTTCGAAGAAAGTTGATCCTCTGCTGACACTTTAACTTTAGATACTTAATGTTGGATCTTCAGGTGCACTTTGAATCGAACCTGACCCCAAGATATTTAAAGGACATAGAATGAGTTATCTGTTTACCCCTAATTTGAAACTTCGGTTGTTCTGGGTTATGCTTCCTAGAAAAAACTACCAACCCAGTTTTCTCCGTAGAGAATTCGATACATAGCTCTAGAGCCCAAGTAGACAAATTGTCCAAGGTATCCTGTAAGGGTCCTTGCAGATCGACCCCATTGGATCCCGTGACAGACACTACGCCGTCATCTGCAAGTTGTCTCAACGATTAATATTGATGTGGTCTCATTAAAAAATATGTGTGGTTTACAAACGATAAATTCTATTTGTTTTGTCCTTTCAAAGAAGTTTCTTAAAGCATTGTTGACACTAATTAAACCGCATTATAACTCTTAAAAACATTCTGAAGTTCCAAGAGCTGGGAGATGAACTAGCCTGAAGCTGAAAATCTCGATAACACAGAAACAAAACAAAAGTTCCGAAAAAACATAAAAACTACAAGGTTTAGCCCCATTGAGTTGTTCGAAATGATGACGTAGGATTGTGCAATGCAATATTCTTTGAATTAACCCTCTCAGGCCTATTTTTTTCAGGCGTTCTAAAACAAGCATTTTGGTGTATTTTGATTGACTTGGTACTCAATAACATAGAAAAATTGAAAAAAAAAGTAGGAAATATTGTTTTTGAGACGTGGTAGGTCGCTCACAATGTCCTGGAGTTTAAAACTCAAGATCTAAAGTTAGAAGAGTAGCTTTATCCACTATAGAATGTTATGGTATGACAGACATTATGATTAACATTTACAAACTAACTTAACATTGTTTAGCCCATAGAGCTTCTGTTACAATTGTAGACCTTCATAGAAGCTTTGTAAAGCCCAAAAGGCTACGGTTACTTCTTTACATCTTAAGTTCTGATCTCAAGGTCATCAGAACATCCGGAGATTATCTCATAACGTCTGTTGTTCTTGCAAGATATTTCAAGCCAAACATTGCATAAGGTCCTAAGTAACAATATAAACAAAATCGAGTTGAATATCGATTCGGACAGAAATCCATTACTTTTCTATGAATCATTTTGAAATTATGCTCTAAGACTATAAAAAATTGAATATACGAGCGATAACAAAACGTCCAATGTACCTGTCGTCTGATATCACACAGCTCTGTACATTGGACTTTTGTCATCGCTTGTCCAATGTACAATGTTTGTCTAAAATTTTGACAGATGTACATAGGACCTACATGTTTTCTTCTCAAAACGCGTGTTCTGATTGTTTGAAGAATGAAAACAAGCAAAAAGTTCTTCGTTTGGATGGATAATATTCAACTACTTCAAGCAATATTTGTCTCAAATCGAAAAAATAGAATCAAAAATTTTAACATTCATTATTCAAATCGTAATTGCCACTCAATTGTGTAATCTTTAATTTTTATAAGATTTTCAACGTAAAACGTCGTCAGGATTATGATGAAAATGTTGCCTTTGGTGTTTAGGGTGACTCTAGGCGTGTAATTGATACATTTGTTACTTAGGACCTATTGCTTTTGCATTTGTTGATTGGACCTGTTAGATTAGTCTTTTGCCAAGTTAGAATGTACATTGGACTATTGTGATTGCGGTATGCTCTAGTAAAAAAATGTTCACAGTAATTCTGTATAAGCTTTGTTGTTGAACTCTTGAACCCCCTAATTCTTGCATGCAGCAAACAGTAGCCCATCATATTTGAGAACCCCAACATCGGCTACATATTTATTCAATCGAAAATCGCATAAATTGGCACAAACTTCAATCAATAAAGGACCAATGTATCTTATTTTCTAATGTGAGTTTTGTTGCTTTGTAGCGGGCACAAGAATAAAAAAATTAGATGCGTCCGTTATTGCACGGTAAGCTTGCTTCATCCTTTTTAACGAAATTTACACTCATTTTTTATGCCTGTTTTGGAACCTATTTGCTGGGTGAATTACAAATTACCATCGCTATGCACCCTTACCTAGAAGATCTCCCAAGATACTTAAGTAAGTAAATTAAGTATAAAAAGAAGGATTTGCGTGATATGTAAACCAGGAGAACTACTTTTTATTTGAATTTTTACTAATTGCAAAGATGAGGCGGTACAAGAGTACAAAAATAAAGCTAGAAGGAAGCTAATGTGACCATTTTTTAATTAGTCCATATCGCAATCACAATAGTCCATTGTACATTCTAACTTGACAGAAGACCAATCTCACAGGTCCAATGTAAAAAAGTAAATGCAATAGGTCCTAAGTAACAAATGTATCAATTACACAACTAAAATCATAGTAAACTTCAAAACCAACTTTTTCTTTGTGATCTTGACGGCGGCTTACGTTGAAAACCATGCAAAAATCAAAGATTACATGATTAATTTACAATTACGATTTAAAAAACAAATCAAAATTTTCAATCCTATTTTTCTCGATTTTAAACAAATGTTACATAGGACCTAATGCAATGTTTGGCTTGATTTAATGAATATGTTTCAACACACAGAAAGCTTCTGTTACAACTGTAGGTCCTACGTTCTGATCTCAAGGATAGTTTGGCTGACCTAGCAGATGTCATATTGAATTTAAATGTTTGTTGACCTTTATGAATATTAATTAAATATGTTTGAATGTTCATTGTAGCTTTGCATTGCCCAAAAATTACTATTCCATATGTAAGCGTAGAAAAAAATCTGATCAATTGGTGCAAACATTTTGAAAATTTCTTGAGAAACGACTGAGCTATTAACGATCAAAACTTGACCAATTTGCGTGACAGTCGCAATGCGCATTTTTTTTAATTGAACCTTTGTCCTACGTCAATAAATTAAGGCGTAATAAGGTTGTAAGGTCTAAGCATTTATTCTAAAGCATGTCCACGTTAAATTTTGGACTTTTTTCTCTCAGTGTAGATTTTGAATTATTTCGCTGATCGATGAAACGTTTCACTTATATGACTTATATGAAACTTTCCACTTTATTTCCTGGTAAAACATTTTTTCATTCTTTTTACAATCAGTAAATGGCGTCGAATCAATTGCTGCAAAATTCAAATTTATCGATACGCTATCTTGTCAAAAACTAAAACTACCGACAAGTACCGTGTTGTGTGTTTGCAAATCATTTCACCAGTGCATGATCGGATGGTTGGAAGCGGAACAAATCGAAAAGTATGCTCCCGACAAATGGACATGAAGTTGGTCGCCATTATTGAGAAAAGTCCCAATCTTTCTGTGCGAAATGTGGCTCGCAAAGTTGGGAAGTCAAAATCATACGTACAAAAAGTGAAGCAGTACTGAAGTCGTACAAAATGAAAAAATGGTGCCCATCCGTGATGACTTAACTGCAAAAATTCGTACTAAGGAGCTTTACACCATTTTTTGCAAACATTTTCTTGTATCATAATGGACGACAAAACAGACGTACTCGAAGACTTCCTACAGCTTCCGGGTTTGGCTTTTTACTTCGCAATGCAAAGGATCGCCGTTGATGAGCATTTCCGGACAAAGAAATTGTCCAAATTCCCGAAGAAGTATTTGATTTGGCAGGCCATATGTAGTTGTGTTCGAAAATCTAAAATTTTCGTCTCTACTCACTTTCAATAAGGATGTGTACGAGAAAAAATATCAGCAAAAGCGGTTGCTACCGATTATCAAAAGCCACGACTCTCCAGCTCTGTTTTGTCATGATTTAGCCTCTTGACACTATGCAAATTCCGTCATGGAACAGCACCAAACTGTCCAGAACCTCGCTCAATACAGTAGTACTGAGCGCTAGATAAGCGGAAACTCTTTGAAACTAAGATGAAAGCAAATGGTACCGTTGATTTCAAGAGAAGAAGGAGAATTGTCACGGTGAGTAAATCTGAAGATACCGTACGGAATCTCAAGGCGGGTGTACCACAGAAAGTTCGAGAATTTTACAGAAAGAAGGATTAACAACCTCATCAACTGTTCCTTATGTAAATATAACTCTATTATTGTAAAACGAACAATCGATTGTGTTGAATTATGGTTTTTTTGCTGCTATTATTTTGGTGTCCGAAATTTTACGTGTACAGGCTTTATTTAGATTCTGTATGGTCAAACATTAGCCATTCTGGACCTTTTGCAGGCATTTCGTCTATTCTAGCTTTGTCATAACAATGTGCATGTAATTTCCCCTAGACACGTGCATCAACTAGCCTTCACAGCCAGTTTGTCATCCCAATTGCAATCAACGCCACCGTTCGGTCGTTATTTGCACTTCAGACTTTGCAAAGCCACTCCGAAACTCAAACAATGCTAATCAAATAGTGGTAATGGCTTCCTGGCCGAGAGAGAGACAGAGAGAGATAGTGTGCCCCGGTTCCGCTGCTTCATCATGGAATTCAGCAAACAGAAAACTTTCCATTTTACATCGTCGCCATCATCGAGCAAATTGTCACCACATCTCCACTTTGCAACTCGACCGGAGAACCGAGGACATATGCAAAGTTATGCCACCAGCCTCATCCGGTTACAACATCATCTGTTACCAATTTTTTTCTCTCTCTTCATATGCTCTTTCCATGCAGCAATCCGTGTGCATATAAATCACCACGAACCAGTTCCGTCGGGTTGGGTTGGGCGATGGGTTCGGTCATGAAATCCTATTCCGTGCGTTTTTATTGACACTAATGATAATCATTAAAAATTTAATCCGCTTTCACCGTCTGGCCAACCTGGACGCGTTTGTCCGTGGAAAATGATTTTTCGAGAAGCGTGGAGCAGATGTAACACGCATCACCCCTACTTACGAGGAAGGAAGCGCTGCGGACAATGATGACAAAAGGGATTAGAGAGTGCACTGCCATCGAACGTGCCACATGGTCGAGGTGCGTCTAGTCAATGTGGATCGGATGAACTTTCCCGCAAAGTCGACTTGATCGGAAAAAGGAGCTTCGAACCCTAACCGACATAATTAAAATTGGAAAAAGGATCGTCAATGAAACAGTAATTCCGTGATTCTCGCGTGCGGCAACCAAACCCACCGGGAGTTGAAGGAAGGAAGCAAGACAGCTTAGATTATTATGATGAAGATACCCATGGAGTCGGGTTGCCTCGCAAGAAATTCGAAAGGTTCCGATTTTATGGAAAAGGATTAGAATATAGACGGCGGGATTTGTTTGACGAAAATTAATAGACTTCTGCGCGGCGCTTGGCCGGGTTCTGCTTCAGTATGTGCGAATCGGCACAGATGCGCTCGGCTGCCAGCCGGAGTGTTAGATAATGCTTATTAAATTAATTGAAAATTCATTGGCGTGAAATTGAATTGTGCGAACGCGGGTTGTGTTGCAATTGGGTTCGGGCTGACGTAAGTGTGTGAAGAGAGGAAAGAGAGGGCGAGACTCTCCTACATGTTTGCACTCGACTAGGCATAGACAATTCAATTAGGCAGAGTGCAGTCGTGATTTTATTGTTTGTCGCTGAATTGACTGAAGCCGTGCGGCGAGAAATGGCTGGGCTGGGAATCTCCCGGAAGAAAGTGGTGACGGCATTGAAGCTGGGATTTAAAGGATTAAAGAACACAGACAATTAAGATAACGACTGGAAAGCGAGCAACTCTGTCGGATGGGACAAATCAATTTAGGTTCAGTGGGATGGTAATCGCTTAAGCTGGCCGTGCTACAGTGGTTGTGTGGTGATTGGAGGATTTTTCCTTTAATAACAATCCGATTCCGAATAATATTTGAGCTAGTTGCGGTTTACAGGAGTGTGGTAGTTAAATCGGCTGCAATACTAATTCAATGAATAATACTTAAATTATAGCTGGCGGCTGAAAATGCCAAAACAAAGCATGATCTCGTTGTTTGATGGCTTAGAAATATAAAAGCCACATTGTGAATAAGTTGCGAATGTTTTGGTTTATCAATTTTCAGAGAAAATGATTTTATTTAGCACCTACACAAATGAGTCAAACTCAAACTAAATCAGTCGTCCAACCTTTACCTACAATTTGCTCACACAAATATGAATGATAATGATTCCCCATAGATTGATATATCCGTGATTTGTAACTGCTACGTAGGACTTCGGCAGAAATCATCATTCAATTTCTATAGAATAAATGAAATTGATAGGATTGAGCGTTCCGTCGAAGTTCGACAGTGTAAAACACAAAAAATCCAATAAAGTTATAAAATTGATCAACGTCAATTGGAATGCTATGATCAGCTAGTCAAAATGGGGATCCGCGGCTCTTATCTCTTCCTTCCTATCATGAACCGTTAGCATGGTAAATAAAATGCGCTACCCTGATTGGTGCTGTCAATTAAAATGATCTTCACTCAATTTTATAACCTTGATTCAATTTTTCCAACACTCGTACTCTAGAGGATGGATGCAATGAAAGGAATATGTTTAATAGAACTAATGTGAAAATAGCCCCGATAGCCTCTAAGAAATTTAGTTACCAGATAGAAAATTTAGGCAAACGTTGACAGCGATAGCAGCTTTTAAAAAAACTCCCTTTGAAAGCATCGTCCACGGTGGTCCAAATTGTGTTTTGGATTTATTTTTTCAGACCAAATGCATAAATATCGGTGCACAGATGTTGCAAATTTTGTTTGATACCGGATCTATTTTGTATCATTTTAAATCTGGTGTATATTTTGCTCTATTCTAGCAGCAGTTTAGGGCATCTTCAGCGGTGGCCTATTTTTGGAACAACTTTATACTTGATTTGCAGTCTAATTTTGCGTTCCCCGCGCTGGTATTGTAATTTTTGTTGTTAAACCCGCCAACACCTGTCATCCTGTAAATCATTCAACATCAGAGATCAGAAGTTTTTTTTTGAGAGATTGCAGATTTTTCACAAATTGTTAGCCTGGGATTGCACAGGGGGCAAGAATAAGGAGTGTATCGAAAATAAGCTATCCACAAACTTTCTTGTAAATTATGTTGAAAACCGATATTTTATTCATACAAAAAATTGATCCTTTAATGTACGAGGTTAAACTTGAACATAATGAAGACCGGATGAAATTTAAGTTATTCCTTCACGAATTTTCGAACTTTGGATCGAATGCTTTTCATCAAGTTCCGGACAAGTGTTGCATCGCATTTTTTGGACGCTTGAGCCCAAATTTTTTTGAACTCCTGCATGTTCCCAGCTGCCTTACCAGTCTCCTTGAAGACCCTCTTCACGATTGCCCAGTAACGTTCGATGGGTTTTTGGTTATGGCAATTTGGTGGATTGATATTTTTCTCAACGAAATCTATACCCTTTTCCGCAAGCCGATTGAGAGTGGTTTTGGCATAGTTAGCCGACGCTGAATCCAGCCAAAACAGTGGAGGTGTACTATGCTTCTTATATAAAGGCAACAATCTCCTCTGGAGATACTCAGATCGATAGATTTCCGCATTTATAGTTCCGGTAGTGTAAAACATGGCTGACTTCAAACCACAGGAACATATTACTTGCCATACCAGTACCTTTCGACCGAATTTCTCCACTTGAATCGGCCTGTCCGCATCGCTCACATCCTCCCCAACGACGGCAGTAAAGTATTGTGGACCTGGAAGGGTTTTTGAGTCCTCCTTTACACAGGTCTCATCGTCCATCAAAACGCATGCATCCGGACGCTGCAAAAGACGCGAATACAATTTCCGGACCCTTGTTGCTGCTCGCTTCTTCTGTTCTGCACTTTGTTTCGAGATTTTCTGCTTCTTGTAGGTCTTCAGGTGGTTTCGCCTCTCGATACGCTGGATTATTCCGACACTCGTTCCTGCTTTTTTGGCCAAATCACGTATTGACATTGGCTTGTTCTTCATGATTAGAGATAAAACTTTCTGCTAGAGTTTCGGGTTGGAAGAACCGGGTTTTCTGCCTCTTCCTGGTAGCTCATCCAAAGAATAGTGTTCCCCAAACTTATTAATGATGGTTTTAACACTTGCATGATGAATTCCGAACCGCTTCGCTTATTTTCGCATAGTAATACCCTTCTCACTTAGGCATGTGTCCAGAACCTTTATTTTCACTTCCTTTTCAATACGCGACATTTTGAAAACGCAGAATTCGAACCGCACAAACAAGTAAACAAAAGAAAGCTGACAGTCAAACGCACAGCATGCAGTGTTCAGAGCATAAGAAACTATCACAAATACATGCGTACAACGCAAATGTATGTGGATAGCTTATATTCGATACACTCCTTAGATGAAAAGTAAAGACAAAATCTGTAACTTTTGTCGCTTTTGAGCACGGCGTGTAAACAAGGCCATTTCCGCGTGAAAATTTGGTCTAGGGAATCAAATGGAACTGGTTTCAATCATCGCACGGTTATGATTATGGAGTTATAGAGCTTATTTTACCCCACTTCTCCTTATATCATTGAATAATTTAACGACATTTTTGCACGGAGACGCTCAAGAATCAACAATCCTATGTGAAATTTCTTGGAAAATCGAATAGAGATTTGTTCAACCACCGCACGGCTCTGTGAACGAAGATATGGCTGGTTTTACCCTACTTCCCCTTATATTCTTGAATAGTTTATAGATATCTTCGCTCGTAGTCGCTCAAGATCAACAAAATAGGACTAGTCGAATGTGAATTTTCCTGGTGAATCAAATAGAGTTAGTTTCAACCACCGCACGGCTCTTCCCCCAATTTAACCCATATATCTGAATTATTTATCCCAAGAATATAAGAGGAAGTGAAGTAAAATCAGCCATATCTTTATTCCAAGTGCCGTGCGGAAGATGAAATAACTTTTATTCGATTTTTCAGAAAATTTTTCATAGGATAAACCTTATTTGGTTGATCTTGAGCCACTCCGAGCAAAGGTATCTATATACTATTCAAGAATAAAAGGGGAAGTGGGGTAAAACCAGCCATATCTTCTTTCACAGAGCCGTGTGTTGGTTGAAACAACCTTCATATGATTTTCCAAGAAATTTCACATGGGACGAGCACTATTTTGTTGATCTTGAGCCTCTCCATGCCAAGATGTCTATAAATTATTCAAGAATATAAGGGGAAGTGGGGTATAAAAAGCTCTATAACTTCACAATCATATCCGGGCGGTGATTGAAACCAGTTCCATTTGATTCACCAGACCATTTCCAAGCGGAAATGGCATTGTTTACAGGCCGCGCTTAAAAGCGACAAAAGTTACAGATTTTTTCCTTAGTTTTCACCAGTTCTTGCCCACTGTGGATTGGTTTGACCAAATTATTTTTACTGTCAGTAGTGCATCGTTAGCAGACGACGAGGCATATATACACTAAGGTTTTTGTACACGGTTTTTGTTTTGCACAGCTTTTTTTTTGTACGGATTCCGGAATTAACACTGTGCAAAAAAAAGACCGTGCTAATTACGAAATCAAGCATCCAATATTGAGCATTTTCAACTTGTTCCATTTCGTGATTCTGATAAGATGGAAAGTTCTTGTCGTAGGCAAACTTGTTCAGAAGGTCAAGGGCATTCAACAGATGAACCGTTTTATTCGGAAGTCCTCCGCTATGTGGCGGTAGTGAGCATATAAAAAATAAACATTTTCTTATTTTTCTTCTTCTCATGATTCTGATAAGATAGAAAGTTATAGTTTTCGGCAAAGTTGTTCAGAAGATCAAGAGCACCCGAAAGATGAACGATTTAATTCAGAATTCCAACGCAATATGGCATGCAAAATTGAGTTTATAGTGTACTCTTTCGTTTGGCTGAAGATCAGTTTGTGAAAATGTATTTTATTTCAACGATATCAGATAATGTTGATTTGTAATTTGGCAGTAGAAAAACAAGAGTCAAAACGGAGAGAGTCACGCCCTGGAAGAGCGTGATTTCAACATCGACCGTGATTTCCGTTTCGGTCATCAGAATCTGTCCCAGGACTACTTTAGTGACACGCAAACCTACGACAAGAAGCATTTTTTGGGTCCTTTCCGCATGCCAAGGGAGATGTTCTTGGAAATAAGCGACAACTAGAGTCATCTGATGACTTTTTCCAGATAAGTTTTGATGCAGCTAGTTATCTCGACGATGATGTGATGATTGTGGAGTCACCATCCTGCTAACTCTGAGCTATCCTGAAGACTTGAAGCCCGCTGTACTTACGCCCTCCAACACTGGAAGAGGTGAAGAAACTGATAAACAAAAATGCTTTCCAAAAGTTCGAAAAAAATCACATAAATTCAGTGAACTTCCCAGAAACTCAGGGATCTTATCAGAAGTTGAGAGTACTTCTCAGGAAACTTCCCAGATGTTTTCCCATAAAATCAGGGAACTTCCCAGAAGTTACCCGAGCAAAGGATTATACCAAATTGATAACAAGTTCTAATACCAGGTTATCATTTTTTGATCACTGTGTTATCAATGTGTTATCATTGAGGCTGAATAAACAGCCAAAATAACAGTCATTCTCATAACCAAAAAAATACTGGTTGAATATCATAATAATAACTTATTTTGTTATCACTGCGAACAACTTGATAACAAATCCTGCATTTTTAGCAAATTTATTGAAAAAGTTTCAAATTATGTTATCAACTTGAAATCCAAAGTATACGCTACAAAATTTTCAAAATTTAAAAAAAAAATGTATGAAGAAAGATCTACGTTCGCCACGTTTATGGATCGATGCATGGATCGCCACGTTTTCTCAAAAGTTCGAAAAAAATCGAATAAATTCAGTAAACTTCCAGAAACGTAGGGTACTTAACAGAAGTTCAGGGTACTTCTTAGAAATTCACGAAACTTCTCAGACGTTTTCCCAGAAAATCAGAGAACTTCTCAGAAGTTAAGGGTTTCTTCACAAATGTTAAGGCAACTTTCTTGATATGCATGGTATTTCTGAGAAATTCAGGAGAAATTCAGGGAATTTTCCATAAGTTCAGGGAGCTTTACATGATTTCAGGGAACTTCCCAAAAGTTAAGGGTTCTTTCCAGAAGTTCAGGCAACTATCCTGAAATTTAATGAGCTTTCCAGAAGTTTTTTTTAATTTGTAATCAATTTAACCGTATCACAATCTTGGAGATTCTAAAGAATTGAGAATTTTTCGGCAATTCAATGGACTTCTCTGAAGTTCCACCACTTCTCTTCTCAAAAGAGAACGAGCAAACTTCATGATTATCTTGGTACTTCCAATAAGTTTATTGAACTTCCGAGAGGCTTAATCAACGTCTGTCAAGTTCGTTATATTTCCACTCAATCTTCAGAAATATTCCGAAGTTCATAGTAATTCAGAAATCATTTTTTCAAGAGTTCGTTTAATTTATAGAAGCTTAAATAGGTTCTGACAAATTCACGTAGCTGCCGAAAAGTGCAAAGGATTGTCTTGAAGCTTAAGTTGGTGGAATTTTTGTGAAATGAAAAACATTTCCAAAATGTTATTAAACCTTAGAATAACCTCTAAAAATTTCCAAGATTGTTATACGACGGAAATTCCAAGAATTTGATCAAACATTTAAAAAGCAATAAACTACTGTCCACTCCTAGAGCCTCTCATGTTGATGGGAAATTATCTGCTTCTGGCATAATTTCATCATAGATCGTTACTCCGCGCATTGGGAGCATACAAAAAACAAGTATTAAAAAAGTAGTTGATTTTTTGATTCTCGTTATGATTCGGTACGAAAAATTATCGAGTTGTAAGAAGTTTAAGTTCTTCTTTAAACTTAAGTATCCTGAAACTGAAACAACAATGAATGCAACATCGGCGCATAGAATGCAAATTTGGTCTAGTTTTGCTGCTTTTGTACAAATTTTCCTGATACATCAAGTATAAAGCTTTTCCAAAAAATGGACCACAACTGAAGATGCCCTAATGGATTGCCTGCACTGCGGGGTGAATAAATCTGCCATCGCTTAGTGGTTTAATAGATTATTTTTAGTTAATAGCACCTTCAACAGTGGATTTAGAGTGATGACGTCTTCTACAAAGCTGCCAGATTTGATATATACACTAAGGTTTTTTTCTACATGGGAGATACGTTCCACCTTTACTTTGAAACCACGTTAAAAAAGATTAAATAGAGTTGATCAATTCGATTGCATAAACATTTTAAAACGCTTCGATTTTGTTTGCATATGTTACCTTTCGAAGAAATGGTCGAAATACAGTTTTAAAAATTGAGTATTTACACTAAAAATTGTGATTTTTTTTTAAAAACTGCCATATGAATACTATTTTCTCAAAATGAAAAATGTGATTCGAATTTGGTCGATAAGTTGTTCCGTTTTGGAGTTATCACCGAGAACAAATCGCGTAAAATCAAACCGTGTGAACACCTGAAGGAGTCGATCGTTGAAGCTTAGCATGGATGGCAGAAATCTGATGGACAGTCTTCGGAATCCACAAAGGGATCTTGAATATCCTGACAGATCGCCACACCGAAGTTCGGAATTCTTGGCATGGTTCACAGGGAGCTGGAGAACAGCTCGTTGTTTCGGAAACCACATAGCAATGATGGAGTGTTGTAAAGGTTGCAAAGCTGGAAGGTTCGTAGAACTTCAGGGCGCAGTACTCCAGTTGTTATTGGTGATGAAATGCTTCTGTATCCTCTGATAGCTACAAACTGGGAACGATTAGTGAGGTAACTTTGGAACAACGACTTAGTCACCATACGTATTCACGAAGCTTTCATCCTTCTGATAAGCAATCGATGGCTGATGATATCGAAAGTTTTTTTAAGATCGATGAACAACGCTCCGTTCAAGCTTGTATCGATACTAAAACTTGGGAAGGATCCGACGAACCCGTCAAGCCATCGTCCGATCAGTTTGTTCTCTTTGCTCAGCAAGCTGTGTGAGAAACTCATTTACGCTAGACTCCTCGATCACACCGAGGCGAACGACATCCTCATCATGAGCGGCCCCAACAGCAACCTTACCGCTGGTTTAAAATGATCCTCAAACTCGATGCTTTCACGTATTTTTGTATTCTGCTGAAATAAACCACTCGCACTTGCTAGTGGTCTCAGCAGCATCACTACTGTTGGTTTTAATCGGTTCTGAAACTCGAAGTTTAAACATATTTATGTAATGTATTTTTATAATTACATATAATTATTTACAGTTTATCTAAATTTATCCCTGCATAACAAATTTGATGGAATTATACAACGTAGCAAGCCTGACCGTTTATTTTATATTTTCAGCCATGTGAAATTTGTATAACATGTTGCCCTGTTATCCCTCTTCTGGGTACCTAGTAGGTTAACTGTTACTATATTAATCACATTTTCCTTTATTCTTCCTTTGCTGAATCAATAGATTGGAGAGTTAATAGATAAATTTTCTTTCGTTCTAATGTTAATGTTTGGTAACAAACGTAAAAATCAAGCAACAAACAACCGTTATATTTTGTTGCATTAACTCGATTATGACTGAAATGAGTCACAATGAAGCTATTTCATCCGATTGTTCATTGTAGGAACATCCTTCATTGTTTATATGCTTATGATTTTAGCAGCAGAAACACTTTTAGCGTTACGTCTGATATATTTCAGTGCTTGCTGAGTTCACGCAGATGTGTATTGCAGTTGAGGTAGCATATTATTGGGGTTTTGGTACTTACAGTGCATGCTGACATGTTATTGCAACATTGATAATCATTGACATACCTGAAAAAAAAAATCAGAAAGTAAAAATTAAATCATTATTGTCTTAAGATGGAGCAGCAATAGGGTAAATCCTAGAAGGTTTGAGCTGTTTAGTGGAATACTTGTAACTATATATTAGAATTCCAACTACCTTTGCTTATCTTCGACAGATACGCGTATTTCGTCTACAATGTGCAGACTTCTTCAGTGTCTCGTACTAATAACTCGACTGAAAGAAAACCTTCGCCACCTGCCGTATATATACTATTTTCTAAATGCAAAACGTTTAACTATCATTATTTTGTTTTTACCTATTCTATTATTATTTTGTTTATACCTATCCTGAGTCAAAAACAAGTGTACTTAATATCTACCTCACTCCTTTATAGATAGGTGTATATGAGATTTTCACGTGAAATTTCACGTAACTTCCACCTGAACACGTAACCAAATTTTCTTCAGTAAAATCAGGTAAAAATTACGTGCTAGTGAATTGTACGTGAAAAATCACGTAACGTTTATGTGTTTTTCACGTAGAATGTGAACTTACGGGGAAATCATGTAGCTCTTACGTGAATTCCACATGTTAATTACTGGTTTTGGCAGTGGACGAAAATTACGTGCGTTTCACGTGGATGTAACGTGTCGATTTTTTTTGAGTGTAAAGTTTTGTGAGTACTTAAATACTCACAAAACTTAACACTCAAAAAAATTGTTTCTATATTCTGTAGTTTTCGTTACCTGTGGAATGAGATATATCTGTAGAAAGAATGAATATGAACATATTGCAATACAGTTAATTTTCAATAAAATATCTATTATTTATTGGAACGAATCCAACATTGCAGGATGACATTTATTAGGACACCGTATATTGAAAAAAAGAAAATCAGGATTTTGGGATAAATTATCTATCCCTTTTATGCTTAACTTGGTTCAATGCCAACTCAGGTTTGAACAATTTCAGCAGTCTAACAAAACGAAAAGTATTGCTCATGATGTAGGAATTTACGGAAGACAGTAGCAAAGGCATAGTATTTAAGCAGCTACTATTAACTATTAATTTAGCAGCTACTAAATTTACTATCCAAAACATACGTGTTATATTCATATTTTTGTATTAAAATAGTATTTTTTATAAAAAATAATCTTTTAAAAATGATAACAAAATTAGTTCATGTTGATTACAGAATTTATTGTGCGATAACAATTGATGATACATGGGACAAAAGAAATTGTTACTTATATGATACCGGTTTGTTGTTTTAAAGGATGTGCCGTTTAAAATCCGCACATACGAAATTCATTCGCAAAATTCGAGTTTTTATCCGATTATCACCAAGTTTTCAGGAAGTAAAACAAAATACAATTAAAGTTTATTTTGGCATCATTCTAATAATTTATGTCGCATTTATATCTTTATATTTTATAAATATTTGCATATTAACCCATACGTTCTTCATTTCTTCTGCATTCTTCACCACTTAGGGTCGTTTAAGAAGGTGCTCTTTCATAATGGCCCAGTATTTTTCTATTGGACGCAGTTCCGGAATGTTTGGGGGGTTCGTATCTTTCGCACGAAACCGACATAATTCGCTTTATTCCACTCTAGCACGCCCTCAGTATATTGGCATGATGCCAAATCCGGCCGGAAGAGGGAAGGAGAAGCCGCTTTTGGAGACACACTTCCAAATACATCTGTCCATTAATGGTACTTGCGGCTACGAAAGGTCTTCTCCGCTTTCCACAAATACAAATCTCTTGCCAAATTAGGAACTTCTTGGAGAACCTCGACATCTACTGTGTCCGGAAGTTCTCGGGAATGTCACGCTTATCCTCGACAGTCGCGTACAGGTTTCCTGAATCTGTCAGTTCGTCTTCACACATGCCTCTGTCATCCATTACAGCAGTGTGGTTTCGTTGGAATCTTTGTCGCAAGCTACGCGTTTTTTATGACCCTATTCTGTTTCTCTTCGGCACGGCTCGGCAAACTTTTGAACTTTAAATGTACGTGGCAGTCCAGCTCAACGCAGTTTTGGTATTCTGCTGCATAAAAGTCTTGCTCACATGCAACTTTCTTTGGCTACATCTCGAACTGACTCTTTGGCCTCGATGGTAGACAACCGCAATGCACCAGATGGATCATATTTTGGCTCTTGCGTGACCTGGAGTTTATGAACTCTATTTAGATGTGTTTTTTGACTGTTAACATTAGCCTCTGGATTGTAGCGAAGTTTGACTCTGTGTGTTTGCTTGAAGTTTTTTTAAGTTTTTTCTTTCTCAAAAAACGCTTAAGTCAAAAGAAGCCAAAAGTTGTAGAGAATGAAGTGTTTTGAACGATTGATGAATTTTAAAAAAATATGCGTTATTTAAACCACACTTCAAATTCCAGCCCAGTTTGTCCATCCTTTCCAGTGGTTATTCTCGGTTAATCCTCGAGACCACCGCGAATAATCGGTCCTATTCCTTTAACGTTAGCTTTAAGATAATTGATGTACATAAAACTTGGCTCTGTAAAGTTAAATCGATGGAGCCTGTACAAATAAATGAACTGAAAAAAATAAATCTCGAACTAAGGTGTTCGGTCCTCCGTTTAAGGCCCCAATAACGTGTTTGCTGGATCGTTCTCGTTGACCTGACGGCTTTTTTTTTTTTCCAAATCTTCGCTTCCAATCAACAGTCAGACGTTCTTGCAACCGTTTTCTGATACTAGAAACCGTGGAATGAGTGATTCCCAACTTAGTTTTTCCGATAGCACGATGTGACAGATTCTTATTCTCAAAGTACTAGAGCAAACAATTTTTCGCACATGCGCTGTCTTTTCGGCGCCATTTTGAAAACTTTGTAGCACTTTGATGAAATCAACTAACAGAGTGTAAGCAATACACATTATACTATGTCTACACAATATTTCAATCAATTTTACCCAACGGATCAAAAGCAATTTGAGTGTGTGCACATTTCAAACGGTACACCCTTTACTTAACCCAAGGATGCCGAGTGTCTCAATTCACATGATTTCCCTAATTGTGTGAGCGTGAGTTAACCTTGCATCATCTACCACTCTCTAGGAATCTATTTGTAACAAGCTCCATTTGAAACGCTAAGGTATCTCTGTTCTCACAAATGCAACATCCCGTTAATTAATGAATTGAATCTTCCGACCGTAAATCTTCCCTCCGACAGTCATCATCCTCGACATAATGCATACATTATGCTTGCTTAATGCCAATAATTAAGAGCATAAATGTTGCTTCAAATTATGACATGAATTATCCATACATACTGACACAGGGACTAATGAATATTCATTACGCAGAACCACAACAGCAGCAGCAGTATCAGCAAATCATTGGAAGCCACGCGAGGGTCATAAAGCATTCGGTAGAGAGCCGTGTAGAGCACCTCTTACCCTATACATAAATCCTTCTGTCAACCTTCAAAGATAGAACGGGCACAAATGAATAATTTGTCTCCATTTTCTTGAACTTTTCCTCCAGAAATGCATAAATCTTCCGACCCTAGCTGCGCCACAATAATGCAACAATGCAATGAGCACCAAGAATGAACTGGCAAACTGGAGTGAGTGGAGAGGTTCACCGCCGACCATTTTTTCCGTTCTCGCTTTCCTTGACTTCATGTCCTGTCCTGTGGCTCTCCAGCTGACGACGATGTCAAAGGTTGCAATTGCACCTTCTTGGCTTGGACGAGCAGCAGCTGTGGATGTTTTATTTGGCCTCGGGCAGCTCAATCGATTCGAACTTAATTGTGTTTGCTTGGGATGTTTTGATGACTAGTCCAATGACCCGAGGCGTTGCGGGAGTAATATCTTGTTACACGCCAGAATCCAATTGCCAGCTGCTTGTTCTCCCGATAAAATGAATGAAAAGAAAAAACGAGCTCGTTGAAATAATAACATTCAATTATGATTATTAATTTAATAACCGGTGCAAACGCGTCGTTGGGGTGACATTTGCTCAGCGGTGGGTAAACTTTCCTTTCATATCCGGTACACAGCCACTGTACCGTTGCATGGGATGGCTTCGGTAGCCGCACCCTCGACTGCCCGGTAGGATTCAAATTGACCACATCGCACGGTTGATAGATTCTGTAAACAGATAAATGTGTGAACAACAGAACCGACGACACCTCGCCTCCTGCGATGCTTTTGATGTTCCAACCAACAACGTGGTGTGTCATCATCACCAACAACGACCAACGACGACGGAACCATGTGGTCAGCGAGGATTTGTTCCACCGGGACTGAGTCAAGCAATCGAAAGGAGGACGGAGGAGGAGGATGAGGGCATCATTCAGGTAATTTCTGGCTTGCTGAAGTGATTTTTTTTCGTATGAAATTGGCGGACCCCTGGTTGTAGGCACGTGGCTCGCCCGTTCCACCGTGAATGATAAATTGCATAACAAAATGCCTGGGAAAATCATTTCGATAAAGTTGTTAAAACAAACATCATTTGTCCGCTCGTCAGCACATGAGGGATGTTCTGCCCTAGAGCGGATGGATGAATTATTGACTATCATTGGAGCCATTATTTTCACTTTGTTTGCTTGAATAATTACTGCGTTGACTTGCGTGGGGGAGGGCCACCGTTGCCAGGTGTTTATGGTGCGAAACAGAGACGACGGGGAGAAACGAAGGTTCGGATTGGTTGGGCGTTGAATCGGATATCGTAATGATCGATGCTTCCGAATCGGCTGCGGGAGTGTAATTTGTAGCTGTTCCAGTGTTTTGTGAGAGCAATTAGCTCGCTGTAATTAAATTATTTACGAGCATTTGTGATGGTTTATGAGGAGGACAAAGGGATGTATACCAAATTTGGCGAGCGTTTTTTAAGCTTGGTAACGGCCAAAATGGATTTTTTTTTTAAATCTTATGGAAACAGGCGGAAAATCTGCTGAAGAATATTACATATCAAATACGGAACTTGTGTAGCTTTAAAAATTGATTGAAACGCAATTGAAAATTACAAATTTTATAATCGAATCATTTCGGGTGCACATAAATGGCTGCGTAAAGTAGAATTGGAAGACAACAGATAGATAGATACATATATTTATCATTGAGCTGGTTCAGATAATTGAAATAAGTATTATAAGTATAATAAGTACAATGGGCGGGTCCAGAAAGAGCGTCCTTCCTTGGAATGGGGTATTGAAGGGACTCCTCAATAGATTGTTGTCTACACAGAGTTGTTAGTAATTTTAGTTGCTGGTTAGTGAAAACTCTCTTTTAATGTTTGGTATTTCTTGATGAACGACGCAACTTCCGGCAGGCATTTCGTACTATAAATTTTCCGGCTGTGACATCCCCTTCTCGCTGATTGTCAGCCACAGCAGCACCTTCTTGGGGAACTTGGTATGTGAAATGAGCTTCACTTCCGCCCGGAATTGGGCTTTCTTTCGATGCTCTCGAAACAGGCGTATTCGGCGTCCACAAAGTACCGAACGATGTCTGTTTTCGAAGCGGCGGGGTGCCGTTCTTTGAACGCGCACACTTCTGAACGGAGTTGCTTCACTGTTTTTGCCCTCACGGTTAGAGTTCGACTGGTAGAGCTGTCGAATTTTGTCTGCTGACTCATCGGTTACTATGATCGGTACTGTGGTACACACTTAGAAAATTTTACAGTATTCGATAATTTTTACCGAACTCTCAACAGCTGAAAATTCGGTAATCTGATTTACAGGATTTCGGTGAAATTTTACAGTATTCCGGTAAAAAATTACCGGAACTTGTCAAATTTTACAGAAATCCGTTTAATCGGATTACCGAACTGTTCAGCTTTGAGAGTTCGGTAAAAAATACCGAATACTGTAAAATTCTCTAAGTGTGTAGTTTCGTCAGTGCAGGCGAAGGTAAACCCATGAAAAATCTGTAATTTTGGTTCATTTTTTTAATGCAAACGTTACGTATCTGAGGGAATCTGGTATCGTGTTGTTCGTGAATTAATCCGGATGAGAGGACTTTGATGATTCCGTTGCAATGACAGACTGTAGAACAGACTGTCCGTTGCTATGAATCATTTGTAGGAGGAGCCTGGCACTAGTACATACTCTACCCCGGGTTGTTGGTTGGGTGTTTTTGATGTTCATCTAATTCCAGAGAAAATCGGGTGTCCGGTTGTAGGAAGGTTATTTCCTGCCGTAAAGCTTTCGAAAAGCAACCCAAGCAACACAGCTTGTATCAAAACTATATCTATTTAGAATCCGGAATATTAAAATCATCTGTATCTCGGAAACGGATTGACGTACAAATAAGCTTAATGCATCAAAACAAAGGTAATCCACTGTACTTTAAGGAAAATCATTTCTCTTCGTTTCTAATGAAAATTCGCACTTTCTTCTTTACTCCTTCCATCAAACGCTGCACACCTTCGGAGTCAACTTCCTTGGCACATTTGTTCCACATTTGGTCATCGGAGTCGCGTCCCGAGCCTTTTTTCCACTTTTCTGAAGCTTCCGCTTCATTACTGCCCAAAATCTCCGATGAGCTGGAGCTGCGGGCGATTGGGTGGTTTATG
>JASCZW010012337.1:0-28850 GCA_034211315.2 Aedes japonicus
GTTTCGCAGGCGAAAACACCGCCGCTCGGCGATTCTGTTGCTCCTCTAGCGATTCATCGCACGTCATTGAAGGTCGCCATTTTAGTAAAAAATCGTGTACCAAAAATCCGTCGTCTCCTCCGTTTCGTGTGAAATTCACGTATTTTTGCGCAATTTTCAAACGTGTAGGAGTGTAGCTGTACGATAACGGTTTCCTTCGGTCGTGAATGGCAGTTTCGAGTGGTCTCGGCGTCGTGTAAAGTGCAAACAAGCAACAGAAAACAAGGGGACTCCGTGCGAACAAGAGGCGCTTCGTTCGCAACAGTCGCACACCAGTTTACGCACGAAAAGCTTCCAGATTCCCGCAAGTTCGAAGCAACAAGTGAATTTGGGTGATTTTGAGCCCTAAACAGTGGAAAGAGTAGAAAATCACCCGAAAGTGTTTTGCAGCAGTGAAAAGTGAATGGAAAGTTGCAGTTTTAAGGCATGTTGTGCTCGAATTGCGCGAAATAGCTGGATTATTTTGAATACTGCTACTGGTTTTGACACTTACACAGCAAACCAACACAGTGAAAGAGTGAAACGAGTTTTTTCGTTGTCCGTTTTGGTTGCTGCTGACTACTGGCTTCGTCGTCCTCGATATTGGTTGGTTCTGTGGCGCAGCATAAAAGTAGCAAATTCGCGCACGCCCGCATACACGTACACATAGACAGCGAGCGTGCGTGCGGTTGGTTGTAGGCACATTATTGAATCGCGCACGTACACCGCCGTCGTCGTGGAGCGGTGCGGCGCCCTTCTTTCATCTTCCGTGGCTCAGACGGCCGACGACGAGCGAGGTGGTGTGGATTTTGATTGATTTCGATCGTTCGTCGTGTGTCTTCTCGTGTGCTCTTCAGCCGATCGAAGCTCAACAACGCAGCAGCGTTGGGATCAAGACTTTTATTTGCTGCCTCTTCGCCTGACGCCTTGTTGAATGAAATTTATTTTGACGGTGAGTATTTTCTGTTGTTTTTCGTTGTTTTAATGAATCGAGTGATTGAATGTGGTTTGCATTTTTGTTTTGCCGATCTAAGTTGCAGTCTCAAATTCCTAAACATGATCAAAGTTTCACATGCAATCAAGGATCCCAGGGAGGGTGTGTTTCTAGTAGAACGCTGTGAAATATGTAAGGGAGGTCGTCTTCTGGTTCTAGCGAAGCAGCTTGCTTAAGGTATGCGTCGACGAGCCAAAAGAGATTCGAGACTTGCTTCTGGGGGTAGTAGACCTGCTCGTGTTTGTACACCAATAACCCGCAACCAGCACATAGAAAAGAAGAAGCAGAAGAAAGGAGGGAAAGAATTTTGATAGCTTCCGGTAAGAATGGGATAGAGCCAGAAACGGCGGAGAGATAGGAAGATGAGCTCTCAGCGAAGAACACATTCCATCGAGAAGGTGAAGATGAAAGAAGGATTCGAACTTTATTTTTTGGTTTAACCACGATCGTCGACGTCGTTTTGTTGCGTGTGGTACAACACGTTGGTGCGTGTGATTATGTTGGTTTGATATACGATCGGGACGAAGCATAAATTTATTATGCGCAGGTCGTAGATGATGATAGCTGAGCGAGAAGGCACGAAAATGGGAAGCAAATCAAGGCGATGCTTTGAACTTATGATTGGGGACTGTCTCCCTGTGGAATGTGCAACCACCAAGGTGGTTTTTGTTTCTGTGTAAGAAATTTCGAAAAATTTACAGGCAGAAAAATAGCTTTCGTCAAGACTTCTGGTGGATTTTGGTTTTAAAATTCAAAATGGAATACATTGCCTGGATGCTGTTGAAAATGCCAATACGTATTTAGTTTAATCGTCATCAACAGGCCTAATAAAGCCCCAACGGTGGTAGTATTAATCAATCAATTGCCCCACATGGAATGTCTTTAATGTACTGGCGAAGTGTTCAGAGAACCAATGGGTGAAAAAGAGGTAAATCATGATAAAAATGACTGCTAACACTATTGGATGTCCTCTAATATTTGCAAATAAGATTATTGGGAAGATGGTGTACAGGTTGGCCACAGACTCGGGCAAATCGGGAAATGCGGAAAAATGCGGAATCCAAAATCATTGGGAATTTTTGTCATATGGAAGGAACCATACTCACACCTTTTTCAAATGATTTGAGTAGCGTTTTTATCATTTACTCGGTCCACCGATCTCATTGTTCAGCCTGTTCAAAACGTACCGATTAGAGCATCTTCAGCGGTGGTCTATTTTAACATCGACTCTATAGTTGATTTGCATTAGCAAAACTAAAAAGAACCAATTAAAACAGACCAACTTTGCGTTCCCCGCACTGGTGTAGTATTGTTAAACCCACCAACACCTATCATCTTGTCAATCATACAATATCCAGAGATCAGAAGTTTTGTTTTTTTTTTTCAAAGACCGAGGATTTTTCGCAATGTTTTTTACCATGGATTGGTTTGACTGGTGGTGAGTGTGTGAATGCATGCATCTCATTTAAACGATATTAGATAGTGCTGATAGTGATAGATAGCGCCACGCCAACCTATGACAAGAAGCACTTTCTGCGACGTTTCAATATAGGTGCACTGCAGCCTAACGGATGTTGGCGTATGTCCTCAGCTAGTTCTCTCGACGAAAACTTGGGGGTTGATGACCCTGAGGAATTTTTGCAAATCTGTTCTTAAGACTTACGGCCCACAGTATTTACGCCCCCAATATCGGAAAACGTTGAGAAACTGATGGACAAAAATAATCTCCCAAAAGTTCGAAAAAAATCTTGTAAATTCAGTGCACATAGAAACTCAGGGAACTTATCAGAAGCTCGGTATACTTTTTAGATTTGACTAAGACTTTCCCGAGGTTTAGCTATTCTCCATGATGTCAAAGGAACATACCATAAAATTAAGGAACTTTCCAGAAAATCGGGCAGCTTTCCAGAAATTAAGGGTTCTTTCGTAGAAGTTCAGACAACTTTCCTGAAATTTAGATGGTTTCCTAGAAATTCAGGAATTGCCAAACACTCAGCGGAGCTTACCACGAGTTCAGGAAGTTACCAAAAGTAAAGGGTTCTTCACAGAAGTTCAGGTAACTATCCAGAAATTCAGGGCTTCAGGGTGGCCACAGAACCGGGAAAACCTAGAAAACCGGAAATTAACCGGGAATTCTAATAAACCGGGAGAAACCGGGAATTTATGTTCACATGATTGTTCATAATTTAGATTGTGTGTTATTATCATCGAGCTCTAGGTATTCCTTTCTTAGCGTGTTCATCTATAACGATCTGTGAGTGTCAATTGATTTACCTTCTATAAATATCCTGCACAGAAAAAAATCTTGTAGTAGAAACTACCATTTTACTACGCCTACCGACTACGCCTATCTTTAAAACTACCATGAAATTTCAGTCAAATTTACTACGTTGATCTTCAAACCTTCAACGTTTGCGGTATATTTGACAGACCTTATGTTGATACCAACTCTACTATGATTGACTTAAATCTCAGGCATGGTAAAATCAAACGCATTTATAGTCAGGTGAAAATTGTTGGTGTTTGCGATCAATTTGACCCTAGAAATGGTAGTTTCTACTGTGGTTTTTTGCGTGTGGATCATTCTTGTAAGTTTAGTAGCGAGTCCAGAGTTGCCACAATATTTTTCGTTCCCATCTTTAATTTTCACCAAAAATCTTTTTATCTGTGTTTAACAGCAGAAAATCTTGGCAAGAACCTTGCTTCAAACATTCGAATTAAGATGGTCTTATTCAGATTGTAGAAAGTTCGCAATGAACTTTCTAAGCAAGATAAAAGCCAGCTTCCCATCTGCTTGTTTGAAACACAGCAATTTTCTCCAACAAGCTTCAAAGTCATGATCTTCGATGGCCTGTATCTCATTTTTTTTTGTTTAGAAATTGAATTGAACTCCTTCAAAGTGTACAGCTTCTTGGGTTCAACACACGATGCAGTTCCTGTTGACAACTGACTAGAACGATAGCCATTTGGTGGCAGATCGATGCAGAACGATGCTTCAAATCCAAGATATTTTGTATCATCTGGAATTCCTTGGATCATTTGAGGCTGCATGATAAGTAATTATAAATGTCTTGCATCAACTGTTCCAGTGGCAGCTTCTTGCATGTATAGCTTGCACAAAGAACCTAAAAGTGGCAAGTACATTTGATAATTATCAAATGAGAACTGACACGTTTCAGCAGCTTTTGACGGATTGGTCAGAACCCATCATTACCGATGCTCCATCTAATCGACAGCCAACAAGCCTTTTTGTAATCGTGCCATCGATCTGGTATTGTTCAACAATTGCACAATATATACTGAAATGGAGTTTTCATAAGGGGACATTGGGTCGCAATCATAAACAATGGCTTCTACCGCAAATTTCTCGAGAATGCTAACTTAATCATAGAGAATTACCACGATGATTGTACAGAAGCGGAGTTCCCTTTAGAATAGAAGTTGTAATTTACTTGAGTGAGTTGCATTTTCAAGAAATTTGCGGAAGAAGCCATTGTTTACGTTTGAAAACATTGGCCCTATGAAAATTTATGTCGATATAAGGTTTTCGCACGGCAATATGATATTAAAGATAACCAGAAATCACTTTCAAAATATTATGCTTCGAATAACAAAAGTAAATATCGAGAACATTCTTCTATTCGGCATGAATGCATGAAGATATTACTAAATTAGAAGAACAGAATTTTTATAGAAATGATTTGAGTAGCGTTGTTGTCATTTACTCGGTCCACCGATCTCATTGTTCAGCCTGTTCAAAACGTACCGCTTAAAGCATCTTCAGCGGTGGTCTATTTTAACATCTTTATAGTTGATTTGCATCAGCAAACTTAAGAAGAACCAGCTTAAACAGACCAACTTTGCGTTCCCCACACCGGTGTAGTATTTCTTGTTGTTAAACCCACCAACACCTATCATCTTGTCAATCTTACAATATCCAGAGATCAGAAGTTTTGTTTTTTTTCAGAGGCCGAGGATTTTTCGCAAACTTTTTACCATGGATTGGTTTGAGTGGTGGTGAGTGTGTGAATGCATGTATCTCATTTAAACGAGATTAGATAGTGCTGATAGTGATAGATAGCGCCACGCCAACCTATGACAAGAAGCACTTTCTACGACGTTTCAACATGCCAAGGGACCCTAGACATAATGCGACAACTAGAGTCAACTGATTACTTTTTCTAGCTGTTGCGATTCTGCTGGATATGTTGGCCTTTGTGTTACAAAGGTGCACTGCGGCCTAACGGATGTTGGCGTATGTCCTCAGCTAGTTCTCTCGACGAAAACTTGAGGGTTGGTGACCCTGAGAAATTTTTGTAAATCTGTCCTTAAGACTTACGGCCAGCATTTAAGCCCCGAAAATCGGAAAAGGTTAAGAAACTGATGGACAAAAATAATCGAAAAATCGAAAAAAATCTTGTAAATTCAGTGCACTTAGAAACTCAGGGAACTTATTAGACGCTTGGTATACTTTTTAGATTTAGACTTTCCCGAGGTTAAGCTATTCTCCCTGATGTCAAAGGAACATACCATAAAATCAGGGAACTTTCCAGAAAATCGGGGAGCTTTCCAGAAATTAAGGGTTCTTAGAAGTTCAGGCAACTTTCCTGATATTCAGATTGTTTCCTAGAAATTCAGGGAATTGTCCACAAATTCAGCGAGCTTACCACGAGATCAAGGAAGTTTCTAAAAGGAAAGTGTTCATCACAAAATTCAGGTAACTATCCAGAAATTCAAGGGGCTTCCAGAAGTTTAGAAAACTTATCAGATTATTTTGGGTATTTTTCAGAAGTTCATGGAACTACTCAGTTCAAAAATTCAAGGAACTTTCCAGAAAATAAGAGAACTTCCAACAGAGAACAGTCAAGAAATTCATTAAGCTTTTCAACAGTTTGCGGATCTTTCTAGAGGTTTAGTGAACTGCTTAGAATTTCATGAAACTTGATAGACATATACAGAAATTCTTAGAAGTTCAGCGAACATGTAGAAGGTCAAGAAACTTCCTTGAAGTTCAGGGTTTCTCATGAACTCAAAAAACTTCTCAGAACTTCAGGAAATGCTCACAAAGGTCATGGAACTCCCCCAATCATCTCAGACGTCAGAGAACGTCCAAAAAATTCAGAGAATTTCCCAGAAGTTCATGGAACTTTCAAAAAGCTCGAAAAAACTCCCAGATGCTCAGGGGATTCAGCAATTCAGGAAATTTCTCAGTAGTTCTGTGACCCTCCAAGAATTTCAGAAAACTTCCCCTAAGATCGGGGAACTTTCCAGAATTTCAGAAAACGTCCCAGATAAACAGAAAACTGGATATTTTGAGCATTCGAAAAGTTTAGGAAACATTCAACGGATTTTTCCATAAGTTTGGGGAGCTTCCTAGAACTTCAGGGATCTTTCCAGATGATCGAGTAACTTTCCAATCGTTCCGAAAACATCCCAAAGTTACAGGGTATTTATTTTTTAAGAGGAACTTAAACTTCTTACTACTCGATAATTTTTCGAACCCAACCAAAACAAGAATGAAGAAACTAACTACTTTTTAATCAATTTCATAGAATTTCCACCTATTCACAATCTTGGAGATCATAAAAAGTTCTTGTACGGTTTAACAACATCTCGGTAATGCTAACTATTCCACAGAAAATCCACGGCTTCTAAGATTTTTATTTTCAATTTCTCGTAAGTTATTTAAAAATGTGTGATTTTCTGCTTTTTATCACAGAATAGGTACCTGCTAGAAGTTAAAACAACTTCTGGGAAGCGAAATCTGATTTTCTAAGTTCCCGTCATTTCCAGAAAGTTTTTCCTATTCCATGGACGATCAGCAAACTTTTTAGAAGTTCATCCAAGTTTCCAGAAACGTTAATAATTTTTCGGCAATTCAATGAACTCCTCTAAAGTTCCACCATTTCTCTCCTCGAAAGACAGCGAGCAAACTTCATGGTTATCTGGAAACTTCCAATGATTTTATTCAACTGCCGAGAAGTTTAATCAACTTCTGGCATGTTCATAATAGATATTTCCATCCAATCTCCAATCCAAAAAAGATATTCCGAAGTTCATTAAATTAAATTTTTAAAGAGTGCGTTCAGTAAGAAACTTAGAAGCTTATATAAGTTCTGAAATGATGCAAAATAGATCCGGTATAAAACAAAATTTACAAAAAAAATCCAAACCACGATTTGAACCACCGTTGAAGATGCCCTTAGAAGATCTGGCTACATGGCTGTAACAGGTGAGGCCAGAAATGAAGTTATCGTTCATGTGGTGGCGAATGTGTTTGAAGTTTGGCGAATTGCGTTTGTAAGGGTGTTAAGACATGGTGAAAAAAGAATTTGGACAGTTGTGCTCGATGCTGTCTTACGTTGTTTGCCGGATTCCAGAGAAAAGAAAATGGTTTGGACAAATTTTGGCTAGAACCAAGAAGGAGCTACCAAATTTGACAACATTTGTTGAAAATTGGCTCATCCTGTCGCACAAAAAGGCGTGTTTTAATTAAATAGAAAGTGTCTGGTGGTAAATCAAACTGGAAAAAGGATGGATGCTCAGAGATTTAGCTCCGAGTAATTTTTATTATCTCATCTTAACAGTCGGGAAAATAATGCAAAAATGCGGGAAAAATTCGGGAAAAATGCGGGAATTTTTATATTAATATTGTGTGGCCACCCTGGAGTTTGCATTTTCAAGAAATATGCGGAAGAAGCCATTGTTTACGTTTGCGACATTGGCCCTTATGAAAATTCCATGTCCGTATATAGGTTTTCGCACGGCAATATGATATTAAAGATAACCAAAAATCACTTTCAAAATATTATGCTTCGAATAACAAAAATAAATATCGAGAACATTCTTCTATTCGGCATGAATGCATGAAGATATTTCTAAATTAGAAGAACAATATTTTTATAGAAATCCTTGTAGGAAACTCTGTCGAATTTTGTGGAGTAATCGATTGAGGAACTTCAAAAAAACACTGCTCCAGCGGAATACTCGAAGAAATGTTTAGAGATTTATATTTAAGGATCCTTGCAAACATTCTAGACAAAACTTACAAATAATTCTAAAAAACGCCTTGCAGAATATTTAACGTGAAGAATTGAATACACGAGATTATAAAACTCGTGCAAACAAAATTTCTTAAATTTCTTCAATAAATCAGGGTTTTTTCCAATAATTATTTCAGCAATTACCTTATAGTGTTTAGTTCTTTCAGGTGTCTTCCAGGGATTCCTTTACAATCACAAAACTTCATAAGTTCAGGGATTTCACCATAAATGTCATCACAAGAAAGTTTAACAGAACAACCAATGAACTGCCAGAAGAAACTGCTGAAAGAATCGCTGGAGGAATGGCTACAAACTCCTGAAGAATACCTATAGAAACGCCAGAAGGAATTTCTCAAGCAATGGCTGAGAACTTTTAATAGAGTCTTTGGGAAAAGTTTCTTATAAAAATTATAAAGAGATCATTTGGCGGTACACAAAAAAACTGACTTTTAGACTGTCATCTGTTTTCAAACTATCATCTAAATTATTTTCTTTAGCTAAATTGGCCTAAAACTGAAAGCAGAATTTGTAAATAGTTGGGTCCTAAAATGTCGTTATTTTTATATTATAAATAATCGTTCAAAATAGTTTGCTTAGAGTAATTGTTTTCTATTCGTAATTCTAGTTCATTACTACATGATCCGCGCCTTAACCCGGGAAATTTTTAACATTTGGTCCGAGAAAACCGGGAAAAACCGGGAATTTGAAAATAAAAACTGAGTGGTCACCACGTTCACCACAAGCCTTGTATTAGCATCTTTCCTAATACGCTGACTGGCGCGAAAACCCTAGCACAACTCGCTTCGTCGGACGTTTTTCCCATTGTAGAATCAACCAAAAAGCTGATCCGGTTGCCCAGATCCAATCACGTGTCTAGTCTGGTGCTTGCCAATTATCATGTGACCGACACCAGAACCACCACACCGCGATGAGCCAGATTCAGCTAAAGTTTTACATTCCCCGTCTCCGTTCAGAGTTCGATCGTGTCCGCAGAAATTGCCACCACTGCAAGGTCCGACGTGCGAATCCCCAGCCCTCCAGCGATGGGGAGTCTTCCAGCTGCTCGGTTGGTAGCATTTCAGCGACCATTCACGTACACCGGAATTGACTATTTTGAACCGATGCTTGTTCAAGTTGGCAGAAGGTTCGAGGAGAGGTTGGGAGTCCTGCTAACCTGCATGACGACCAGAGGCGTACACATCGAAATAGCACACTTTCTAACGACGGACCCATGCATTTTAGCTCTACGCAACTTTATCAGACGAATTTCGTTGGAGCGTCTCGAGAGCTCCGTGAAGCCATGAAGCACGTCGTTCAGGAGAAGCTAATGGTCGAATTCGTTAGTCCAAACACCAAATGTACATTCAACCTACCGGCCGCGCCACATTTCGGTGGATGCTGGGAACGATTGATTCGATCGGTCAAGAGGACGATGAAACAGTTGAATCCATCACGTCTTCCAAGTGGTGAAATTCATCGCTCTATGCTGATGGAGATTGAGATAATCTTGAATACAAGACCGCTCACTGACATTCCGCTAGACAATGAAACCGAACCCCCCTTTTGGAGGAAGTGGGTACACGAGTACCTGCCTACCCGCAAGACGAAGTGGTTTCAGCCAGTGAAACCCATCGAGCAAGGCGATCTGGTGTTGATTGTCGACGGATGGATGATTTAGGTGTACATACTTCGACTTCATTGCGGTTGCGCAGCAGAACACCTCTTCAACCGTATTTCCCACGATGCCTAGCACGCGCTCGTCCTCCGTGCTCTTGACTTTCCATGAACTTGTCTAGGTTCGACGCCCAGTTCCTGATTCGGCACACGAATGAATATGTATATTTCACTTCGCGGGCTCGCCGGATCGCTTCTTCCACTGTGTCCGTGTTGTCGTAGTAGACGTCGACATACAGGGTGCTCAATAAGTTCGAATACCATGTGCATTCTGTGTATTGGTATTTGCTGTCAATTGTTGCTTGTTTACCGCGACGTAGTAGTAAATTTGTTTGCGAAAGGTGAGCTACCCGTTGACAAATTCCGTCGGTACAGAGAGACGGGTTCGGCCAAGGACCGTGCGAGATCCGGGCGGTCGCGTTCGGACGCCAACAGTCATCAAGGTGGTGAGGGAGCGGGTTCGTCGAAAAATGAACCGCTCGATCCGGAAGACAGCTGCTGACCTGGCTGTGTCAATCGGGACTGCCCACACCATCATGACGAAGAACCTGAGATACAAGTCGTACAAGAAACGCAAGGTTCACGGGGTAACGGAGGCTACAACGATGAAAAGGCTGGGCAGAGCCAAAGTGATACTTTCGCGGTACGCAGGTCAGGAGTTCGTGTTTTCTGACGAGAAACTCTTTGTCTTGCAACAGCCGCACAATATCCAAAATGATCGGCTGTGGGCGCCGACTTGGCCAGCATCCCCCCCGTCCCACATAAACATCCCGCGGTTCCAGACCGCCGCATCTTTGAAGGTTTGGCCAGTATACAGTCGTGGAATGCTCCCACTGGTGTTTATCGAGATAAACGTGAAAATCAACGCCTGGAGAAGGTTGTGGCCCCATCACTTCGGGACCTCTACGGGAAGGATCATTTCGTCTTTCAACAAGACTTCAACAAGACGGCCCGCACGGGTCATATCGTCCAACCGTGGTGTTGAGAGAATTTGACTAATTTTCTAGATAAGACAAGTGAGCACTATGGACCAATTTAAAAGCTCATTTTCAAATCTGGCGTGCCGCGTGCGACTCTTTTGAGAAAAGTCTCAAGCTCGTTATAAAGCTACAAAAAGGGGGGGGATCGGCTCCCAGCTAATATGTCGCACTTATTGAACCCCTGTATTATCGCTTAATAATTGCTTTCTGGATACCGATCCGAGAACTTTTCGGCTTTCAAATTCTTCAATATTGCGGAGCTAGGCGAACTCATGATTCCTGGACAAGTTCAGCAAGCTCGAAGTGACCAGGTATACCAGAAAACCAGACTCTGGCGCAATCGAATTGCTATGAGAGACTTTCGTTCTTTGCCGAAATCCAAACACTCATGTTTCGGACATCGGGAAGGGATTCGTCTGTGATTGATGCTTGCAGTTCCGTCCCATATCAAAGACTCCATATCTTCGGGCATTACTACATTATTCATAATTCAAACGGACTGGCTGAATGATTTGCTGATTCCCTGAAGACATCTCGCTTCTCGAGGACTCGTTTCAAAGCTGATCAAAGAAGAGGAAACCAAATAAAAAAAAACGTTGCTTTAATCCTACCTCTGTACTGATGAGTCCGTTTAAAGTCTCTCTCCTGTCCCTATAAAACATCCTCACCTGAACTACGTATGATTCTAAATCTAAATCCCCCCTCATTTCCTCCCGTCCCACAACAGATCCAAGAACTCATCCTGGACAACTGCCGCAGCACCAGCATCGAAGGCCTTACCGACAGCTTCACCGCCCTGGAGGTGCTCAGCCTGATCAACGTGGGTTTGGTTTCACTGAAGAGTTTTCCCAAACTGCCGGCCCTCCGCAAGCTGGAGCTGTCGGACAATCGGATCTCGAATGCGCTCAGTCATCTCACCGGCAGCCCCAAACTGACACATCTGAACCTGTCCGGCAATCGGATCAAAGATTTTGACGAACTCAAACCGCTGAAGGATCTGGAGAACCTGGAGGTGCTCGATCTCTTCAACAACGAAGTCACTATGACCCAGAACTATCGGGAGAAAATCTTCGAACTGATCCCTTCGTTGAAGTATTTGGATGGGTGAGTTCTACCTTTCTCCTCCTCAAACTCTTGTCAATCAGCATGGTCATATGTTTTGCTCTATTTTTTCAGATTTGACAAAGAAGATCTCGAAGCACCTTCAGATGAGGAAGATGAAGCCAATGCAGGCGCCGACGATCAAGAAGGTTAGTATCCCATCTCATTGCCATTTTCCAACCATCACCCCCCACACATAGCATAGAAACATTCCTGACTGTTTGCGAGAATCAATGAGATGATTCCGAAAACATTGTAGATGATAGGGCATGTTTCTCCATCAACGGCATCGAATTCGATTTGGACGAACTGGAACGGTTCGAACTGCAATTGAAACAGAAGCGAGCTCCTCCCCCTGCGTCCAGTGGATTGAGCGGCATTGAATCGCGACTTGAACAGCTAGAATTAAGACAAGTAGAAGACGAGGCAGCGACTGCCAAAGACGATCTGGATTTACTGTATGAGGAGATTCAGAGGAAGAAAGCCGAGAAGCAAGAACTTGTTGTGCCACCAGATCCGTCTACCAGCTCCGGCGGGGCGAGTCCATCATCTTTAGGATCGCTCCTGCTGGCCTTTCTCTCCCTGTTAGCCTTTATCAATCAGATCTGCTACGTGCAAGCCAACCGGCAGCAGCTGATAGAGAGTTAGTTTCCCTCAATCGGTTGCTTCGTGAGAGTTCTAATGGTGGACCATTTTCCGGTTTTCTTCTTCTCCCTTTTTGTTTGCAGAATCGTCCGTGTCATCCGTGTCATCCGTATCATCCGACTACGACGATTATGATGATAACGAGGAGTTTGAACAAGAAGATGAAGATAACGACGGTACGCTAGCCGATGTAAGTATGTTTTAGAATGTGTTGAAAGTGGTTTTGGGGATTTCAGTGCAGACTGGAGGGATACGAAGAGCAAAAAGCTGTCAGAAACAAGCTATGGATCCGATTTCTTTTAACTATGTCATTTTAAGCTTATTGTTGATTAGGTTTGACTTGGTGTACTGGTGTTCTAGAAGCACTTTTACAGTTATTAATTGCAGGCCTATAAAGCATCTTCTTTTACAAAAACGGTCTCTAAAGTGACTTTTCTAATGTGTCGTGTCCATTATCTAACTTGGATCTCTTTCTTTCTTCTGCACTGAGGCAAAAGAACTTAAGAACTCTATAAGAATCGCTTATGAATTTGCGACAAAAGGATCTGTTATGAAAATCATAAGTTTAACTTATGACTGGGAAGGGAAATTTGAAAATGTTTTTACTTAAGATTGTTATTAGTTGTCGTATGAAAACCATATTCAGGTGTTAGGAATAACATAAGCATTTACTAATGAAAATCATAATGCTTAGTTATGAATTTCATTGCAAACTTGTTATGAATTGCATAAGCATGGTATACGAATTTCACAGTTCTAATGTGAATGTTTTTATCACAAAAATCATTAATTTATAAAATTTTATTCAACTATTAAATAATGGACAAAGTTTGAAATATCAAAATGTCCTTGTTGGTGAAATATTTAATAATTTGGTACTCTTGATTTTTTACTGTATTAAATGAAAATCGGATTTACGGAATTTATTCATTCATTCATATCATTCACATTCGGTTTATCCAAATCGTTCACTGGGTTATTTACTTGGCTGCTGCTAACATCTTTGGTGGAACGATGTCCTGCTTGAATTTCATGCTTATTCGAATGAAGATCCTGGTAAAATAAAACAATAGATTTTATGTTATACAGGGGAAAAGAAGAAGAAGAAATTTACATCGACTAGACTTCCGATTATTCCTGCTGTTTCTTCCTGGGCCTGGTTAGCTCCAGTGGAATCTAGAATCTTTTAAAATCAATTAAAATAGCATATAGACAATAGCATAAAAACTAGATGAAAAATACTTACATTTCTCTGCCGCACCAGCCCCAAATTTGATTCGTGTCAAACGGAAGCAGATCATTCGAAAACAGTGCACAAAAAGAACTTTAATTCAGCGTTAGTAAGTCGACTGCCTGCGGAAACCGTACGATGCACACAACCGATAACTCTGACTTCAAATCAGCGATTAGCTGCTGTTCGTTAAATACAAAGCTTACAAGGTTCGCCATTTAGCCAAACTGATTTTTGACTAAAAATGATGACTTCAACGACTCTCTGCAAAGCATAAGTCTCGCCTATGTAATGCATTATTGATGGATAAGAAATTCATAAGTGGCTTATGCAAACAAGAATCATCTTGCTTCATATAGTCGTGTTTTATGAAATTCTCAAGTTCTTTGCCTTCAGTGTGGTCGAGCTGCCTGACAGCTTCTGGAGGGCTAGTTACTCTGACTATATGCCCTGCTACTTCTGCGAAGCGTTACGTTCTTCTGATTTGTTGCTTATAAATCCAGTTTGCAGTTTTTAACGAAGTCGGCAATTTCTTTATAAAGGCTTATGTCTTTGGTTTTAAGTGCATCTATCAAAGTTCTATACGTACACTCAAAGCTGTATGCCATTCTAACATGGTTCAGCCTTGGGCAGATCATAATGACATGATCAGCTGTCTCGTCTTCCTGGCACAGTTCACATTCACCATCATCCACAATCTTCATTCGCGCCAACCAGTAGCGTGAATAGTTGTGACCCGTCATTAGTCTGTTCATCAACCTGACTTCTTTACTATCTAGGCCTTTCCCGTGGTACCATGGTTTCTCACAATATTCGTTTTGAATTTCAAAGAACCGTTTGCCCTTTTCGCTCGAGTAGTCCTTATACCATTGCATTGTGGTCTGCAGCATCTGAGCCTTGAGAAGACAGAAAACATCTTTCGCGAGCAATTCGTGCTTCAACACCGTAGAATTTGATTTAAGTCCCAGTCGAGCAAGTTCATCTGCAAGGTCGTTCCCATAAGTACCAACGTGGCTCGGTATCCACTGGATTGAAACATTCCATCTATGCGCCATCTCTAATATATCTGCTATAACAGTTTCGGCTTTTTTCGTTTCAAGCGCATTTTCAAGCATAATACACGCGGTCATGGAATCAGTGAAATAACATGATATTTGAGTTGATCTTCCTCTATTAACTCTAAAGCTGTTTTTAGCGCTTGGATCTCCGCTGAAGTTATGCTGACATCGTGATCGAGACAAAATGACTTTCTTTTTTGCGTCGTTTCGATGTAAACTCCTACTGCACAAATTGTTGATTCCTTCGATGCATCTGTAAAGACACGCCCACGTCCTTTGTATTTTCCGTTCATCACGCAGAGGGACGCTTGTTTCAACTTTATTTGAGATTGATTTCGTTTTGATCCAATTATTCCGGCCAACGATGAGCAAATTTCAACTTCGACCGTACTGTTTATATTGACGATTGGCATGATATGATTAAAGAATTTTCTATTTTTGTTGTAGATATTTTCCATGTAGGAAAACTTATCCTCCGTTTCACAGTCAAACTCCGGAACTTCCAGGAGTTGTTTGGAAACGATATTGCTCCTTTCGAAGCAACGTACTATATTTCTACCAGTCGCGTATTCTATTCGAAGATCTAGTGGTTCTTGTGCCGAGATTGCTGCCAGAGCGTTCAGTTGGGTGCTTTTAGCGCATCCGGTTGCCTTCCGTAAACATTGATTGTTTACAGTCCTCAAAAGTTCTCTATTAGTTTTTTTGCGTTCCAGGCCACGGTACATCCGTACTCCATTAAACTCCTTATAAGTGCTCTGTAAATGTTGATCATAACCTGAGGGTGGCTTCCACATCCACATATAATCTTGAGCATGTTTAATCTGTCGTTGATTTTTGCTCGGGTTTCTCTTATATGTACCCTAAAACTAAGGTAATGGTCAAGCGTTACTCCGAGATAGCGTGCGTTTCTCACAGTTTCCACAGGGAAACCATCGATGTTGACATGCAGAACGGATTTGTCGTTGTTTGTGAAAAGGATTGTTTTGGTTTTTTCTGGATTAATTGTGAAGTTTAATTGTTCTGCTCGCGTTGAAAATTCATCTACGGCTTTCTGAACAGTTTCCTCTAGTAATTCTATGTTTCGGGCCTTGACGATGATCCCGAAATCATCCGCATACTGTACGAGCACCACATTAGTATTTGCGATAGCGTGCAACCCAACAGTGTAGAGGTTGAATAAAGTCGGCGATAAGACGTCTCCTTGAGGTAGACCGTTGCTAATCAGCCTGCTTGCGGTTCCGTTTCTCAAATTCATCACCACTCGGCGATTATACAGAAAGGATGTTATCCAGATGATTATTTCATTTGGGATTGATAAGGAGCACAATATCTCTTCAAGCTTGTCCGTTTGCACAGCGTTAAACGCATTGGACAAGTATATACATACCATAGCCGAGACATATTTGTCGCGTTTATTCCGTTTGATGCAATTAATGACGTACGATAAACAAGTATTCGTCGACATATTCTTCCGAAAGCCGAAAGAAGTGCTCGTGAGAATGTTTTGTGATTAAATAAAATCCTGCAACTTTTCAAGAACAGCCGAATTGACAATCTTAGTCGGAGTCGATACTAATGATATCGGTCGTTTTCCTGATGCTAAGCTCTGATCTCTACCAGGCTTAGGGATAGCCACCACTCTGATTGTTTTCAGCGGCTCTGCTAGTCTGCCACTCCTCCACATCCGGTTTAGGTCATCGATGATGTTTTGAGTAGCAGGTGCATTTAGACATCGAAACATATCATAAGTGATATGGTCATTGCCAGGAGCTGTATTCTTTTTGCGATGCAAGATCTTATTCCAGGTTTCTAAATCTAGTAAATCATATTGTGCCGCTACTCCATACGCACCTATGACACGTCCGTCGTTCTGTCCGAAATGTTTATCCATGAACTCTTCAGCTTCTTCTTGGACATCCCAGATTACGTTGTTTTCCTTGCAAAAATTGCGTTTACCCGTCAGTCGGCCAACTTTTTTCCATAATTCCTTAGAGGTGGTGAACGGTGTTAACTCGTTTGGAAATTCCTGTAGCTTTTTGAGCGATTCTTTGCGTTTTAATCGTTGAAAAATTGCAGCTCTCTTTTTGTATTCAATCAGATTTGCATCGCTGGACGTTCTGTTAAACTCTTTTCTAGCTTGGGTCTTGTCTTTCCACGCTTTGTCGACTTCATCGCTCCACCAGAATTTTGGTTCCTTATTGTTCTTCTTTCTATGTTGTTTACTAACCTTCTTGACATTACTCATCAGGTCTTCCACACCACAACTCCTATCTCGGTGGGGTCCAACTTAGACAGTTCTTCTTGGATGGACAAATGGTGGCTACCCCCAATTCCAAATTCTAGAACATTCCACTCTGCGTCTGGGAATATGGCAGCCGTGCATATTGTCAAATCTATCGCTGAGGCCTTTCGGTTTATCTGTATGGGTATGTAGGTTCTAGAACCGTTGTTAAGCAGCAGGTAGTTGTTGTCGTTAATCATTTGTAGTAATATTTCTCCTCGTCGATCTGATTTGTCTGCTTCATTATCCCAGATATAATGATGTGCGTTGAGATCTCCTCCCATAATTATTTTTTTGTACAACCGTAGGGCGTTAAAAATTTTTAGCAAGTCGTCTGCAAAAGTATTATTAGGTATTGACGGACTTATGTATATAGATACTAGAATTAAATCTAAGGTAGCGACTTTAATCGCTGCAGCTTGTGTAAAATCTGATAATACAGGTACATCGATGGGGTAGTAATTATACGATTTCTTAAGAAATATTGCTGCTCCACCGTAATCATCTGATCGTGAATGGAAAATGGGATGATAATTTGATATCCTATACTGATTTGTTTTTTCTAGATCGATCTTTGTCCATGTTTCGGACAACAATGCTATATCGTAGTTCTCTCCTTCTAAAACTCGCTGAATTTCTGACTTGTTCATATTAAGACTTTGGACGTTACTTTGAAAAATTTTAAACGGGTTAGCCATTGCAAATATGGTTGGATTTAAGTTTATATGATTGTCTTTTGGAAGTCAAAACACTGTTTTGAGATAACCTTGATTTTTTCTTCAACCTCTGTGGGTAATCCTTGATCGATTACCATTGAGAGGAATCGCATTACTTTCTCCTGGAAAACTCTGGTCGTATTTTCAATTGCCTTATGTGTTGCTTCGTCGATATGTCCTTTGACGCGTTCGATTTCCTGTACTCGGTGGGGGTTATGCAGTCCCACACCATTTCCGTATGACGTACTTGTTTCATTCCTTTCGTGTTCCTCGTGTTGATATTTCAGTATTACGTTCAGACTGTCGTTGACGTTTTTGATTCCTCCGTTTGTCGTCCTTGTTCGGTTCGGTTGGTTTCCACCATTTTACCGCCGGAGTGATACTCTGGCGAAGTAAATTCGTTTTGTCCCACTGCTGTTTGAGACTTTCGTTGGACCTGATGAGTATGTTTCGGTTAACGCTGGATATTCCTGTGTGTTACTCAGTATGTCATATCCATTCGAACAGAAAGTCGGGCATTGCTCGCGTGCTTCAACGTATGTGAGGTTCCTTTTAGCACGAACTGCGTTGATATTTGCTTGTCGTTTCCTCTCCGGGCAGTCAGGATCTGTCGAGCTGTGACCTTCTGTTCGGCAACTGGCACAGCGGATGGGCTTTTGGCATTGTTCATATTCACTTTCTTCTTCGTGGCGATTGCCACATTGTCGGCATCGGCGCGATCCATTGCAGTTGATAGTTTGATGACCATATCTCAGGCATTTCTCACATAGATCCACTCTTTTGGTGAAGGGTATTACTCTTGTAATGCATGACAGCAATTTAACCTTTTCGGGCAAATGATTTGCTCGGAACATTACACTTACTGTGTTCACAGGTGTCTTTATGCCTTCGTTGTACCTGTGCAACCTGCGTACCTGTATTACCTGTACCTCACACTCCAGTTCATTTTTGATTTCCTCCTCCGTGATGTAAGTTGGAATACCGGTGATTTTTCCAGTGATGGATACCAAGTGGGCTGGAATGTACGCCATATAAAAGGTACTTTCTTCGTTCAGCTTTTGCATCATAATGTTCGCTTTGATGAAGTTGTTGAGAAGAACGATTATTTTGAATCGACCTACATACTTCATGTCTACAATATGACCACGCAGTCCTTGTAATTTTCGCAGCGTCGCTCCCAAAGCATACTTGTTAATTTTTGCATTCTCGGCCTGCTTGTTGGCCAATTCGACATACACTCTGTATGGTGGTGTGTCAGTGTACGTGTACTGAATTTTTTCTCTCTCGTTACCGCTGTGGTTCGAAGATTCCTCCTGGGCTTGCTGAACTTCCTTTGAGATCCTTTTGTCCAAAACGTTTTGTACCGGGGGATGTTTACCCCCGACAGCACCTGCTTCTTCGGAACCCTCGGGTTCCATTTTTCACGGTTGCACTCCTAACCTCACTATTTATCTCTTCCCTTACTTCACTATATAAAGGTTAAAAAAAGAAAGAAAAATGGCGGCCTGCTTCGCTTGGCGTCCTTTCCGCCTATCTTAATTATTTATTTCACTACTTGTGATCAATTTCTCAATTAAACACTACAACCACGATCGTTTCTTCGGAAACACAAGCACTAATTCGTCATAAATTATACACCACCCTCGTCACAAAACTGGGAGTCCACCAAAACTCGAGTGATTTTCTATAATCAAAATTCGTGAATGCATGAATGATAAAGACATTGTCCTAACTTTTCAATGTTAGGACAAAAAATAATGTATCTTTATCATTGTTGCATACTCAACACAATAATGACAAATTGCATGGCAGTTGAATCAAGATATTAATGTTTCACAACATCCGATTGTTATTTTGGAAAGAGACAAGGCGGTGTTTGTATATTGCTTTGTATGCAACATAAATAAATTCAATAATGTCACATGTTGCATCTACCGAAAAGAGACACTGTTTAATTTTATCCCTCTTTCTCTCTAAAAAAAATTTGTCGAGTGATAGGGGATAGTTGGTAAAGATGGAAGATCGATTCCTACTGGTTTAATGAAAAACATACGATTTGCAATAAATTTCAGTTTGTTCTGTTCACATGAACGAAAGTTTACCATACATGTTGTTTTCATATCGTAAGATAATTAATTTATTCCTAAAAATTTGATTTGCAACAGCTAGTGATCATCTTTTCAACCATTGTCCGTTTCTAGCGACATTCCCCTATTTATTGCATACGTTTCATCAAAGCTTTTGCAATCCTGACTAGGCTGCTCTTCCAATATTCGAGCGATCAGTAATTTCCGTTCCTTGTGGCATTTCTCAGTGCATTTTGTTGCGTTGTGTTGTTAAAAAATAAAAATGGATTCTACATTTGTTAAAGAGGACAAAGAAAATGTGTCCCAAAAAAGTTCGAAACATCTTTCGTACCGAGAACGGGGATCTTAGTTTCTGTTGACAAATTGTTTGCCTCACATCAAGAACTCTCACCCGGAGAGGTACAATGTGTTTCCGGTGGGTATGGGTTACTTTTTGAAGATATTATCTAAAATATTTCCAAGCTATCGTGAGACGCGTCAAATCACATAAGGATTCGATTACAAGATGAGTGCTTGCCATACAGAGTGCTCAGGAGAACGCTAGCCACATCCAGGCATGCTGCGAGTACCTATGGAGATGTGACCAGTTTTTGATCTGAACCAAAACATTCCATGCGACATCTCTAATTACATTTAAATTCGATAATTGCCCAAAACTTTATTGGCATGTTCTAGGTACATCCGGGGAAAAGCCTTCTTTTTTTTACGTGGACCAGAACATACCATGCTACACCCCAAATCACATACGAAATCCAAAATAAGAGCAATAGTGGTAGAAACAAGTGTCAAGAACAACATTGGCCACATCTGGGCACGATCTGGGTCAGTGATGGTTAATGTACTGTATTTTGGTGTTTCTCTTCAGCTCAAAACCAAGAATCTTCAATTTTATCTGTAGATAATTCAACAACACCAAGTTGCGATATGCATTCAACCACGTTTATTGAATCTTCTGGAAAGTCAAAAGATATTATGTAATAATCTGGCATAATATTGGTCATTCTAAGTTTGCCTTGCAGCTAAGAAAGATACAGTTACAATTGGTTCAGCCAAATCGGAACCAAAGAGCCTATCGAGAATCATCAGTTTTGTTCGACATATTCAATCATAACTTTTCAACTTCAAGGTGCATTCTTGACGTTTCTAACCAACATCCAATTTGAGAGATTCATATCCATAATGTGCTCAAACAAATATTCTGTAAGGATTGACTATCTAATAATGTCGGTTGACCTAAAAGAAGATCTACTGAACATGGTTGAATACATATCGTATATTTGTATAGCCTAAAAAGCTACAGTTAATATTTCAGCTCCTAATTTTTTGAGCTCCAGAACTGTATGGCTGATAAAGAACATCCCAGTTTATATCAAAATGTCTGTTGACCATCCAAAAGATTTAGTTAACAAGGTTGAATGCATATCGTATTGTATAGCCGAAAAACTATAGTTACAACTGTAGCTTCTAAGTTCTGTACTCCAGGACAGTTTGGACAATCTAGAACATCCCAGAATATCTTATTATATCTGTTGATCTTCCATAAGACTAAATAAACATGTGTAGAATAGATATCGTAACTTTGTGTAATCGGAAAAACTATAGTTACAACTGTAGATCCTCTGTACTGAACTTCTTTATGTTCAGCATGTTCTGGGTTGAAAATCAGGCGTTAAACGCACACATTTTTTATTTTGCCCTGATAAAATAGTCAATTTGCAACAAGTTTGCAGAAGATAGTGTTCGCTTTTGTTCTGTGTGTGATTTCATACAGGCATTTTTCTTCAGGTGAAAGTCTATCCACAACAAATTTTATAATTATTCAGATCAGTAATTTGTTCGACAGCAACAACTGATTGTCGCTATTTTTCATGTTGCTGATAAGGCATTGTTGCTATCGGTAGTGTGTTGCAATAATGACAAAACGTTATTTTGTCGCTGTTACAGGAAAATATGATCATTGCAACATGTGTGCGAATCACAACATTTTCTTACAGCAACTTGTCTCTTTCCCATCATCGATGCAACATTTTGTTGTTTTCTTCGTGTTTTGTTGCAATAAATTCAAGCTACAACATATCATTGTTGCATAGTGAGAGAATAACGGGTGTATCACTCGTCAAGGTTATCTTATGTTTTTAGGTACACAAAGAGAATATTTGACACACTGTAATACAACCGCTCGCTATCACAATGTGGTATTGAATGTAACTTGGATCTAGAAAAAAGTGTTGATAAAACCGGATTCCACTAACAATGGTTTGTTTATTTGGAGTAAAGGGTTGCCAGAAACTGTTGAAGGTGATTGTTTGCTAGACATAAAAAACGACATTTAGAAACAGTGAAAGGGTTGCTCACAGTGCTATATTGTTTTCGCGGATTGACTGTTGTAGCCACAAATCAAAATTTTGAGAGCTTTGTAACCAGGGGCCTGGCCACCCTATCCTTGTTACTAGCGTTTGACAGTATGCAACATATCACGGGCCTTATTTGAATAAGGCCCGTCTGACATTTGTTCCTACGGGCACGAGTGGCAGTATTGTTTACAAATAATGAATCTTTTGATGTTTGAATGTTAGAGATGTTGGCTAAAGCAAAATGAATTCTCGCCAGCTCTTTGTTTGTAACAGTCTTGGCTTTTATCGTGTTTCTATGATCTGGAAACCTACATCGCTTTCAATTTTATTATTGCCAAGGATGCTAACTTACTTAGGCGCGTCCAACGTCCTAGAAGAACCGCACCTGCGTCACAATATTTCTCCATAAAACTCGGTTGAGGGCTACTTGTCCCAAGTTCCCCGAATGTCCCACACTTCCAAGGTCTTGCTCCACTTGGTTTAACAACGAAGCTCGCTGCGCTCATCGTCTTGTACCGGTCAGATTCGAGACAAATACCATTTTTGCGGAGTTGTTGTCCGACATTCTTACAACATGTCCCGCCCATTGTACCCTTCCAGCTTTAGCAACTTTCTGAATACTGTGTTCGTGTTTTATATTTCTCTATATGTACTCCAAAAAACGATCGTACGAACAACCAGTGTTAGATCGCATTGATAAGTGTCAGATAAGAGTCGGAAGCGACCGTGTGAAGATCGAGGTGAACATATGGCTGATAGCTTTGTGAATGATACTATTTATCACAGGTCAGATATTTCTCACCTATTTTTCAATCTCCGAGTAGAAGTGTATCCCGATTGCGTTAAATTTTCAACAACTCGTTATTTGACACATTCAAATGTGTGTTCTTATGCCAATCTTAATTATTACTCACAAAATTCACTCTAACTAATTCCGAATCCATTTCCAGGTGTACAATGATAACATCGGAGACGACAGTTCAGATTGGGTCGACGAGAGTGAAATCTGCGAAGACAGTGACGAGCCCACCGATGATGAAGAAAATGACGGCGAGGGTGAAGCCGCGGGAGAGGGCGAAAAATCGGGACCCGAAAGCGAAGGTATGTCGTAAAATTTTCGAACACATAAACCGGACGAATTTCAATCTTATACCATTTTCAGCAGCAGAAGCCGAAGCAGCCGAATCGGAAGCCAGGGGAAAGAAGCGAAAACTTGACGGTAACGACGGTTAAGCCTACTTCCCGTTGTGGTGGAAACAAAAACTCCGAACAACACCCCCTTTTAATTTAATTATCGGTAACTGTAAGCATAAGTTTCGACTGTAAGGATACAAAATAATATAAACTCTCCGCAAGGAAGAAAAGTATAAATGAACCCAAACACAAATTAACAATAAACCCCGAACGAAAAGCAAAGGGGATAACAGCGGTCCTCCCACAAAACACAAACACACACACACCCTCTCCCCGAGCACTTACAAACACAGACAAAGATTGAAGAAAAAAAACAGATTATAATCACAAAACAATAGAGGGAAAATACTCCGGCTAAAGATAAGTTTATACAGGAACGCCAACCTGTGCCCGGTGCGATTTTTACGCACTCGCACAGTTTGTAGAGACAGGCAAGGATTGCAAAACAAAAGAAAATTTTATTCTAAACAAAAAACTGAAATCGAAGATGGAGGAATATAATTTGACAACCTTTATGGAGAAGTACCTTTTGAGTTGTTTTTTGTTGGATTCCGTAACTTCCTTTGCGCTTCTTAGCAAAAATAGCTAAAAAAAATCAACAGAAGCCAACAGAGACAGGAGGAAACCCCGCAAATACATACAGTAAAGCAGAAAAATAATGCCCAACTCAGCAATTGCAAGCAGGAACAAATAGGCAAAATACAAAAAAGGTATTATTGACCACTGTTTGTTGAATGTTAACTTAATAAGTGATTGTGTCTTGTTCGTAAGAAGAATTTTATAAAGTTATTGAACACTTTCTTCTTCTGCCCTTCCGCTTCCGCTGATAATGGCCTTCAATGGACAGCACTGTTTCCATTCAATCACTTTCCGTTTGAGCCTGCCTTTCGATATCCAATATGTCCTCCTTTAAATTCATTGTTTCACACTGTTCCTGCAACTTCGACAACTCAAACAGGCAAACAACTGTGTAAAATGGAAGGAATTATATACAGACCAGAAATCAGTGCTATATATATACACACACTCTTTATTGTGGCAGAGCGAAACGGGAAAGTTTCCACAAACAAAACAAAAACAGAGAGATACAAAAAAAATAGTAAAAAGGAAAAATGAGTAAAAAATCAACCCAATAAAGTCGAGTCCGAACTAGAGGAGTCGATGAGAATAAAAATCAAGAAGAAAACAAGAAGCAAAATTTATAAATTCACAGAAAGTATTTGTTTAAATAAAAAAAAAGTAATTGAAAATGCAAACTGCGTTCAATCCGAAGTTCCATCATGTCTTTATATTGATACTGACAATTATTTTTTGCAAAAAAAGCATCAACATCTACAAACCATAGATGTGGTCGTTTTGCTTAGAAAGGATCAATCTGCATGTCCGTTGATAATTCGCCAGAATTGATGGTTTACTCTTTACGGTCCGTAGTTGTATGCTTCATTGAAAACAAATTTATTGTGATAGGTAATAAATATTTGATCTGTGCGTTTGATAGTTGAAGAAAAGTAGGCCGAAACGCAGTACGCAAACAAAGATGTTTCAGTTATCATGTCGTCTATAAAGACAAAGACATCTTCAAAGCCAATTGGAGGCCTGATCATCGAACTGAGAATTTCATCGATCATGTTCTAACCATCAACGTTCGCACCTAAATAATGCAGTGCGCATTTAGACTCAGACCAGACCGCAGCTGCTGTTTGAATGCGCCCAAACCTTTCGATGACACCGCGTCGATTCAGACGCCGCGACCTAGCATTGAGCTACTACGAGAAACCTGAGTTGCTCTGGAATGCAGCCCTACCAACAGAAGAGCAGCTTGGTAGGACTACAATAACAGTACTAGGAATTTATGCATGAAACTGAAAAAAAATAATGATAAAATAATTTTTTAATCCTAGAGGGTTTGAGCTGTTTAGTGGAATGCCTGTAACTAGAAATTAGAAGAAAAATTAGTATCTTCCATTTAATTCCAACTACCTTTGCTTATCTTCGACAGATACGCGTATTTCGTCTACAATGTGCAGACTTCTTCAGTGTCTCGTATCAATAACTCGACTTATTCGTCGAGTTATTAGTACGAGATACTGTAGAAGTCTGCACATTGTAGACGAAATACGCGTATGTGTCGAAGATAAGCAAAGGTAGTTTGAATTAAATGGAGAATACTAATTTTTCTTCTAATTTCTAGTTAGTATGTAGCGTTTTGAAACGCTTCCGGGATCGGTTGACTCTCGATCGGAAACCAGGATCTGGCGGCAAGCGGAACGACAACTTCAAATCCCTGCGAGATGCAGTTTTTCGGTTGATTAAGCGAAACTCGAACCTTTCCATCCGAAATGTGACTAAAAAGGTAATAACATCGTATTCTTTCGTTAAAAAAGTGAAGAAAGTGGCAGGATATAGGTCTTTCAAGATAATAAAAAAAACCCAAAAAGAAACGAGAAGCTGTTCGAAAACAAGGACGCGTTAGCTGGTACGACAAATTGCTGACAAAATTTGACTGCGTGGTTATGGATGTTGAAACAAACTTCAAAGCAGACTTTAAGCAGCTTCTTGATCTTGAGTTTTATAGCATATTACAACGTGACAAGGTTGACGATGATTTCAAGGCCAAAAAGTTGTCGAAGTTCGTCAAAAACTACATGGTTTGGCAGGCTATTTGTAGTTGTGATTTGAAGAGCAAAATCCTCATAAATACAGGTACGATTAACAGGGTGGCCACAGACTCGGGAAAATCGGGAAGTGCGGGAAAAATGCGGGAATCCAAAATCATGCGGGAAAAAGTCGGGAATTTGAAAATCCATCGGGAAAGTTTCACATATGGCAGGACCAATGCCCACACCTTTTTCAAATTGATGATTTAGACAACATCTATCAACTGTTGGTAACAAGTCCGCGATTGCCAACGTATTCTGCAAGATACGAAGACCAGTATCCATGGTCTAGCGCAAAGGATTCCGGTTCAGTGCATTATAAGAGGTGCAAATGTAGTTTCAAAATTAATTCTATGGGCCGAGTTGCCTTCGTTAGCTCCAAATCAGTATTTTTTCTACCTCTAAGACACCAATCAACGCTGGTAATGATAGCCATAAAATCAAGTGTGATTCAACAGGTTTACCTGCAACGCTCGATTGCGGTAACGACTTTATCCTCGTTAATAAGTAGATCAATTTAAGTAGGTACTTCCGCTGCATTAATCCCTTCATACCCATGATGTGTATAGAGCACCAATTTTTTTTTTTTCAAAAATTCAAGCACAAACAATTTGGATAATATTGTAATGCAATTTTTGGAACATTTTCGTAGGTTTAAAACATTACTTGTATAGTAAAAGAGAATTCATAAACTTGCATAAACCCTGATGTTACTACTCACTTCACGGACATAGTTAAAAAGCGTCTGGAACTGTCTGGTAACATTCGTAAACCATCTGATCGCTGCAGTTGCTGACAAAGTGGAAGAAGAGTTAGGGCAATTGTGCTTGATGCCATCTTTGAAGACTTGCAGGCCGGATTCTAGAGAAAAGAACAACATTTGGACAAATTTTGGCTAGAACTGATTGGTCATTCCAAGATGAAAACGGCCAAATTTGATAACATTTGTTAAAAAGGTGCTGATCCAGTCGCACGAAAATATGACTGGGTTTGGTTGCGGAGATAATTGTCTACGATGTTATAACGCTGGAACTGTCAACGACGTTGAAATTACGAAGTCGCTGAGAGCACAAAAAAGTGAAAGAGATTTTCAAAAAAATGTAGAGCGAAGCAGAAAGAACAGCAAAGAAGCTTGAAGCAAAGAAAATAAGGCTTTGGCCAATGCCCAGAGGGATGCAGCGTGCATTAACGAGCAAACAAAATGCTTCAAATAGAGAGTACTATTTATAATTTAGTAGATACCTACGACTTTTGAAGTACATATAAGTATTTGTCATTGAACTTGACTTATTTAAGATTTTGTTAAAAATTGATCAAGAATAAAAATGTAAATAGGTGGCAGACGGCATTGCTGGTGTATATTACAGTTCCATCTCTCTTTGTTGTTAGCGATGTTCCTCTATATCTCCTGCCTGTTGAGGAATTGTTGAGCGCTTCCAAAACAAACATTCAAAGAATACACCATACCGGCCGCCGCCCTCTGAATATGATTGTTTCAGTTTTTCTTGTTCCATTTGCACTAAATAGCCTGCCCATATAGGGTGTCCCAGAAAGTCTAAGCACGATTTTGATACGCCATTGTTACTTCCACATGACGTTTAAATAGCTGATCATTTTTGTGTATCATTGATTACATTTCAATCTAGAACCTTGTGGCTCTAGAGTGCCGGTGCATTTACTTTTCATAAAAATGCGAAGCAAACAAACCGTGCCCAAATTGGGCACTTTTCCCAACGTTTCGCTGAATCAGTTGCGAAAATAGAAGATTTGAGCATTGGAGCTGTTCGTAACGCGATTTGGAAGTATGGTGAGGAGTCTTCCTTTCAGGACAAGAGAAAATCTAGACATAACCCGGGTTCTGTCTGGTCGATTTCTGGTCCGGAAAATCATGCAAGCTTTTGCCCGTAAAAAGGGTACTTCCGTTGAATATGTGGCCAAATAACTGGGAACTTCGGATAGTAACATCGACCGAACAAAGCCACGAAATGAACTAAGGACTTTCAACAAGCAGAAGGAAAGCAATAGGTAGTATAAGAGCACGATCGGTTGCATATTCTTTTACCAAGCAAGGGGGTATCCTCCCCTTGGTAAAAGATTACCCGGTGCCCTTGCCTGATCGGATACGACCGTTCAAATGCCCTCGGCTCAATTTCAAACTTGTATCTTTCAATTTCAATGCCTGCCGTTACCCTATACGGAACTATCAAAACTTTCTGTTCGTGAATGACTGTCCACTCCTAGAACCTCTCATGGAGGTGAGCAATTATCTGCTTCTGACAAATTTCAGAAAGCAGAAGTAGCCAAAACGAAGTGAAAAACATGCAGCGTCTATCCAACCAAGGGCCCGTAAATTATACGATAAACTGAATCCTGCGTGAAATTTGATTATAAAACCAGGTGACCAGTTCTACGCGGTCCGTGCTGGTCAAACTATTGACGATGCCGATATGTCAATTTTTACCAAAAAATTTCGTAAAAAGCAATCTTTTGGCAAGCAATTTGTAGAAGTGTGAATGTGGAATGCTTTCAAATCCATTTATAAAAACCGATACGATGACTGCTAATGTTCACGTTTGGGAATGCTTGGTGCGGCGCCAGCTTCCCATGGTCCGGAACCATAATAATCCACCATTGTTTTGGCCGGTTTTGACGCCTACGACACGGTAACCTTGGACAAAGCCAGGTCTGTCCCCAGGTAAGACAATTTAAACTTTTTGGGCTCTGACAAAGGCATATTTGCACAAACGTGTTAAGGCAACGGATGCCATCAAAACTTTTGAAGGAGACGGGAAAAAAGGATTACAAATCATTGCCAAA
>JASCZW010012338.1:0-28849 GCA_034211315.2 Aedes japonicus
CTCGATTGTTGGTGCACTGTTGAGCGACCACGTCGGAATCCGAACTACACTTCGAGTAAGATGTTAAGCTCGTCGACAAACGAGAGAAGCCAACGGAGGATTGCATTCTCAGACAGTTTTGATACTTCTGAGAGAAGGCTGATGGTCTATAGCTCTTGGAACATGAAGGATCTTTCCAAGGGTTTTGGATGGGGATGACTTTGGCTGACTTCCAACACGAGGGGAAGTAGCCAAATCGGAGGCATTGGTTGAAAACCGCCAGATGGTTATAGAACCGGGGCTCAATTGCTTGAGCTCCAAGTTCATGATGTTATCAAAACCTGGGGCCTACATCTTCTTTGAGCCTTTGATATAAGTCAACAATTCGTCAGCTGAGATCTCCAACTCCTTTGTGAAGGCGTTGGGGCTTAACTGGATGTTAGTAAGAAGCGCGCTAACGGCAACTTCGTGTGGACTGACGATGTTTTGTCCAAGATTGTGGGAGCTGACGAAGTATTGACCTATCTCACCAGCCTTCTCTGCAGGAGTTATCAAGCGATCCTTGTAGCCAATGCTATCAAGTGGGATCAACGGTGGAATGGGCCTTGATTTTGTTTTTAAATTTTTTGTCAACTTCCAGAACGGCTTTGCACAATCTGCGAGAGAGCGGATCTTGTCGGAAAAATAGTTATTTCTGAGGTCCATCATTCTGATCTTCATAACTTTTGTCATCCGATTGCAGTGACTTTTTAAAGTAAGCAGACCAGTTCGCTGCTATTGCCTTCGGGTCGAGTTGCGCAATTGAATTAGTTCTTTAATGAGTCTACCAATGCAATGGGTACAGAGTTGCTCACCTGGGACGTGTTGCTCTCGGGCCTGGGAACTGACTTGCTCGATGCTCCGCAGCTGCCGTTTGATGTCATCAGCCCACGAAATCGATGATGTCGTCAACATGTTTTCGGAACCTCTCCCATTTGGCGCGATGGAAGTTGCGTTTGGTGATTCGATGCCGGTTGACCGAGGAGCCAACTTTAGCCACCACTGGATAGTAGTCCGAGCTGAGCTCCTGGTGCACGACCGGCTGGGTGATGCAGTCCCCAAGCTGGTGAGGAAGATGTCGATTGTTGAGTGAGCACCGGATCTGCTCAACCAGATGGGAGTATCGAGATGGTGTAATGACCCTCTTCAAGGCCCTCCTGTAGAATGATGCCATTTTGGTTGCACCGGGTGCTCCCAAAGGTTTGGTGTTTTTTGGTAAACTGCCCCTGCCTCCGACAATGTTTGCGGATGTCGTTTCGTAGCACCGTTGTTGTTACGTTGGCGGTGCTGGCTTGTTTTGGACAATAGGCCGTGATGATGGTGATAAGACCAACGGCAGATTCGACCTCAACTTCAATGGATTCGATAAACCGCAGCTGAAAACTCGGTAGCATGTGGCAGTTGATGTTGTTGCGCAGGGCCATCACGACTCCTTCTCCATCAGAGTCACAACGATCATGTCGCACAAACCAGTAACCTGGGATGGAGATGCTATATTTAGGCTTGAGGTGCGTTTTCGTGATGATAACGATGACGATGTCGTTCCTGTTGAGGAAGTCACCGAGTTCGATAATTTTGTTCCGGATGGAACAAGCATTCCAATTCAGGATACTGATGGTGCCTTAACAGTACATGTTGCACAGGAACTTCAACGTCGTGGATGTGACGGCTTTGAGCTCTTCTTCCTTCGAGCGGCAGGAACGTAATTGACAGTAAAGCTCTTGGACGAACTCCACCATTTGCTCCAAGTCGTAGAGCTATCCATCGACAGGTGGTTGCTTGGAGGTACTGCAACCCGAATTGCAGCAGCCTGCAGGAGTAGTCGGTGAGGGGCAGCGGCGGTTGCCGCGAATCAATGTTGTACGGAGGCCGGCGGGCGGTTGGCATGGCGGTGATTTAATGGGATCGGTGGTAGGTTTGGAACTTGGTATATAAGCGTTGGGAAATTTTGCTTGTCCAGCCAAGGTGACGTACGGCGTTGACCAGGCCGGGACTTAGTGGACGCCTGGTTGCGGATCACCAAAAACTGCGCACGTTTGGGACAGGTTCGGTTGCTGCCTTCATAATGTGCGCCATAGTTGGCGCATTTTGGAGGAGCAAGTTCGTCCAAAGGTGCACAATCCTTGGTCGTGTGTGCTCCGACACATTTGCCACATCGCGGTTTCATGTGGCAGTTTCGGGTTCCATGGTAGAGCTTGTTTTGATCTTTGTTTTGTTTAGAGCGCCAATAGCACGGTAGTCAGCAATATTTTTGCCCGTTCTACGCAGCTTGTATAGCGGATTTACATCAATCGGTGTAAACTCCGTCCTTAGTGCAGCGATGTCTTTTGACATGGTGAATAGCGGCGGGTCTTCATCTTTTTCAGTATCTCCCGTACCGGGAGAACAGCACACCGATTGTAACCTTGTAACCTTCACGGATGTTTCATCGTCCTGTACGATGCAATGAATTACATAGCTTACATCTCGGCGAGCTTTCTTCTGTGCTTTGAATAACATCAGTCCATATCTCACTTTAATGTCTTGCACAGTTGACTTAACTACCCAGCAAACACAGGATCGTATAGAAGAGCGGATAAGAGTGAAAAAGTGGAGGCGACATACGTACATTTTACATGAAGTCAAATGGACGCATGTACGTTTATCGCCTCCACTTCGTACTTATATCCGCTATCATATACGATTTTGCCTTTGCTAAGTACATCCACTCTTTTGGAACCATCTCTGACCGCCATGTTGGGCTTTTTCTTGTATACTTTTACCACTTGTTTCTCATCTTGTTTGTTGCGTGTTCCTATTCTCGGCTGTTTGGTTGGCTTCCTCTGAACCGTTTTAGTTTGTAGAAACTAGCTGATGGCATTCGACACGTCACACGTCAAGACGCCACGTTCAACACTTCCATTTAAAAGTAAATAATATGCGTGTCAACGCGAAAGTGAAAGGATCCACTGACAGCTTAACCATACACTGTAAGAAATTTTTACGTTGACTCAGACCACTGACGCGACAAAGTTGCAAACAATATTTCCGAACAGGCTTTATATCTAACGGAAGCTTACGGTAAGAAGGGCATGTCAGTTGAAAATTTTACCAATGGCGACCGTCACGAAATAGTGAAACATATGAGAAGCTTATAATTCAATTATTCCTCGATAGATAATTCCAGGTAGTTAGCGGTTGTGCTCTTATGGTGTATTTTCACTCCACCAGCAAGAATGCAAGCAGTTTCAGCTGCACCCAGCTATGTTTGGGAGAAGAAAACGCATAACAGCTCATTGGTGTTTTCACCAAAGCGATAAGAACAGCTTCGTCAACGACGTTCGAACGGAATTAAATTGTAGCTTCTCAACAGCCTTACATCATCATGTGCCAAAACCGTAAAGTTTTCGACATTTGCACCTATGGCAGCGATGTACACATAGAGGTCTAACTGAAATCATATGCAATTGGTGATGAATTAAGCATGTTTCTTGAGGTAAAAATGTCCCGAATGTCTTGAGAGTGTATGAGAGTGCAATTGATTAACGGTTGCATTTAAAAAAATGGACGATAATTGCCGATTTTTGCCGAAGCTCCGTTCAGAAGTGTGCAAGTTCAAAGAACGGCACCCCGCCGCGTCGAAAACGGACATCGTGCGACACTTTGTGGACGCCGGATACGCCCGTTCCGGCATTTACAACTTGGCACTTTTAGACAACAATCAGAGCATCGAAAGAAAGTCCAGTTCCGGACGGCCGACGACCCTGAGCGGCAAGAAGCGCCAAAGGATGCTGAAGAGGAAAACTGAGGGATAAGTGGCTACTCGCTTGGCACGCGCTTGGCCGGGAGGTCGGTTCAACCAGCCAAACAGTGAAACAGTACCTGGCAAACATGAACATATATGTCAGGAAGCGGAAGCCACATCCACTGGTTTCGGAGCTGCAGGCAATGACGCAGCGGCAGCGGCTGAATGAGATGGTAAACTCGATTTTCCCGGCGAATCACGACGTGGCGGTGGTAATGGACGACGAGACCTATCTCACCCTGGATGACAACGACAGGTAGGAAACTTCGTATTTTACTTCCCCCACGAAGGAAGTAAGCTCCATGTGAAGTTCATTTCACACACCAAGTTCCACTACTCGAAGCGATCGTTGGAGGAGATGGAGCGGCTGAATATCGATGTGGTACCCAAGTCGGCGAACTCACCCATCGTCCCCCAGCTGCGTCCCATCGAGAATTTCTGGGCCAACCTGATGCGTAAGATCTAGTCCAACAATTTTGTCGCGAAAACTGAGGAGAAATTGAATTGCGAATGTTCCGGTTAGCTGCCGGAAGGCCGCTCGCAGGGGCGTAGATTTTTTTTTTGTAGGTACGCGTAAATAATTACCTTCAATGGGAAATTTATCAAAAGCAATTATCTGTCTTAGCTTTTTTTATTACCAAACTTGAGTCTAAAACTTGATGGTGCGTATGAAATTGTTTTTCTTACAGCTGGCTGTTTATGAACCATATGTAGACAATGGATGCTTATAACACATATACTCTAATACATATGTGGTCGCGGTTAGAGAGTCATCCGTCAGAATCATTGAGGGCAGAATCGATTTTACGATCTAAGTTTATGTTCAAGCCATGAGTTGCAATAAGATTTCTTATCTACAAGGTTATCACATTGTTATCGCGCACTGAATGACATACCCAAAAAGTAGCAGACATCACCTCACCAATTCCCCGCCTTTTATATTGTACCGCTTTGATCATCAAACAGTGGAAATTGTATTCCTTGATTCAGTTCTCATCATCGTCTCGGAAGTGCTGATAACTTTTCAAACAAACCAGAACCCAAATCGTAAACCTACTTAGTGCCACAAGCAAACATCCCATTCTCCGTTTCCTGACTCGTATGACTTTCAGTCAACCAAAGAATGTAGTATCTAGCTAGCATAGTAGCGTTTGGCTGACTTTTTTCCTGCAGTCAGACGAACCATAACAATAACAGTAAACAAAGTCGAATAAAAACAATTAAAATGTTAATTTGCAATTTTTCCAATGCAACGGCAGCCGGCCGGCCATAAAGCGCTCGTGACTGGATGCAGAGCGACGAGATGAGGGTGACGTGATATCGAATTACGTTCCGTTGTTCACCATCCTTTGCCCCCTCAAGCGCCCGTCTTTTGCCGGATAGATATATGAAAGGCAAAGCCAAACAGTAGCGCATACTTGGAAAGAAGCGAAGATCAGAAAGACGACGACGATGGCAAATCTTAAACGGAAGGAACTGTCCATGGACGGGAGAAGCTTCTTATCTTGCTGCTGCGTTCGTTCCGAGTTCTGAGCAGATATGATGCTCGGTTGTTTACGATGCGATTCGGAAAGTTTACTCACAGCTTTGGGATTTCACACGGGTGTCAAGTGAGAGGAAGATGCCGATGCCACAGATTCCTACAAAGATTTAAATTATGATACTTAGTATGCATTTTTGAAAATGTCTAGCTGCTAACTAATAAATCAATTATTCGAAATTATCAGCGTAACGCCTGTAGTTCAGGAACAATTTACCTAATAACAGACCTGTCAGCAATCCATCATTACCCACCGAAGTTCCTCAAACAGAATATGACTAATGATGACATCAATAATAAATGAAATGACTCCTTCCCTGTAGTTGCGAACTGGGTCGTCAATTAAGCGGAGGGTATCAATTAATCAGCCCATCATTCGAATGTTTGAGCTTCGCTTTTGGGTGCTTTGGATGCCAATCACGACGCCGTTGTTCTATCACTGTCACGGGTTCAATGACTAAACGTCCAGTTTACGATGCGCATCTCTCACCATAAAAGATGTTCAAAAAGCGATTGCCCCGCATCATTTGCCCGTCGTCGCCGCTCCTATCTACTACAAACAGAAGCGCTAGGGCAGGCGCTTTCGATACCTGACTTCTTCGTCACACGCCCTCGCTTTGTAGGTGAATAATGCCGAGATGCATGCGAAGTGAGATAATTTTCCCGGTGCCGAGTTGATAATCGACCTGTACGGAATTATTAATTAGATTGCGGCACGCACCGGCTTAACTGATGACGGCGGTTAAAAGGGGATTCGACGGCGGCTGGTGATTTCTCAGCCTACGCAAAAATGTTACAACTATTGCGCCCCAGCTAGAGCGTCTTGTATGTATAGCACAATTAAAAGTGATTATAAGGTAATTTTCGATGTCATGTTGTACTCACACGAGAGTGCCGTGTTAAAATAGGATCAAATTGACGGGAGCAGTTTGCCTTACTTGTCTGTTATCGTTTCTTCCGGTAGATATTTTGAAGGTGATTTCGATATTTACGATACGAACAAGTAGAACTTTAAAAACCATCATACATCGCGATTCATTCGAAGAAAAATGCGATATTTGTAATACGATATATTTTCTTCCTCATTCGCTTTCAGCTCGAAAGAATTTGTTTGGAAGTTCAAGACAAAAATGATAATTTGCTTCAATGACACCTCGTTTATTGAGGACTGTATCGTTAATTCTGAGTACACCTAAAAATTGCTGTATTGATGTACGTTTTATTGATTTTGAAACTCAAATTCATTTACTCAAGCTCAAACTCGACCTGTTCCAGGAACGTCAATTCACAGGAAACATCCTTCTCATGGTGGGATCAGCAATGTACCGAGGTTTACCGTAAAAGTCCGACGCGTTTAAAGTTTTTCGTAGACGTGGAACACCTGAGCACTTCGAAGTATACACGGCTCTTGAACGCGAACTTAAGAGCCTCATCAAGGCCAAGAAACGCGGTTATTGGCGAACATTCGTGAACGGGCTATCGCGCGAAACGTCGATGAGTACTCTTTGGAATACGGCGCGAAGATTGCGTAACCAAACGACGAGCAACGAGTGCGAAGAGTACTCGGAACAATGGATCCCTCAAGTTCGCGCGAAAAGTGTGTCCAGATTCGATGCCGGCACGAATCATTTCTTGCGAAACCGAAAACTCGATAGATGAGATCAGCCAGCCTTTTTCCATGGTAGAGTTCTCTCTCGCACTCCTTTCGTGTAGCAATACGGCTCCAGGGGCTGATAGGATCAAGTTAAACTTACTTAAAAACCTCCCAGACGTCGCCAAGAGGCGCATGATGAACTTGTTTAATCAGTTTCTGGAGCTCAACATTGTACCGGATGATTGGAGACGGGTGAGAGTTACAGCCATCCAAAATCCTGGTAAGCCCGCGTCCGACCACAACTCCTATCGATCCATCGCGATGTTATCTTGTATTCGAAAGTTGTTGGAGAAAATGATCCTTTTCCGTCTGGACAAATGAGTTGAGACGAACAACCTGCTTTCAGATACTCAATATGGTTTCTGTAGGGGTAAGGGAACGAACGACTGTCTCGCGTTGCTTTCCACAGATATTCAGTTAGCTTTTGCTAAAAAAGAGCAAATGGCTTCTGTATTCTTGGATATCAAGGGTGCTTTTGATTCAGTATCTGTTGAAGTTCTTTCAGATAAACTCCACGCTTGTGGCTTTTCACCATTAATGAATAATTTTTTGTACAATTTGCTGTCAGAGAAACATATGAGCTTCTCTCATGGAACCTCTACAGCTTCACGATTTAGCTACATGGGTCTCCCCCAGGGATCATGTTTAAGCCCCCTTTTATATAATTTTTTATGTCAAAGACATTGACGGTTGTCTAGGTGATAACTGTACGTTGAGACAACTTGCAGATGACGGCATAGTGTTTGTCACGGGAGCCAATGGGGTTGATCTGCAAGGACCCTTACAGGATACCTTAGACAATTTGTCTACTTGGGCTCTAGAGCTAGGTATCGAATTCTCTACGGAGAAAACTGAGTTGATAGTTTTTTCTAGGAAGCATAACCCAGCCTAACCGAAGCTTAAAATTTGGGGTAAGCCGATAACTCATTTTATGTCCTTTAAATATCTTGGGGTCTGGTTCGATTCAAAGTGCACCTGGAGATCCCATATTGAGTATGTGAAGCGAAAGTGCCAGCCAAGAATCAACTTTCTCTGCACAATTACCGGGACCTGGTGGGGAGCACATCCGCAAGATCTTCTAACGTTGTACCGGACAACGATTTTGTCGGTTATGGAATACGGTAATTTTTGTTCTCAGTCAGCACTTTATTAAACTGGAACGTATTCAGTATCGGTGTCTTCGTATCGCGTTAGGTTGCATGCACTCGACTCACACCATGAGTCTTGCAAGTGCTGGCTGGCATGTTGCCACTCTCGGATCGGTTTACAGAATTATCTCTCCGGCTCCTCACCAGGTGTGAAGTTATGAACTCCCAGGTAATCGAAAAATTTGAGAAGCTCCTTGAGTTGAATCCTCAAACCCGCTTCATGACCTTGTACCATTTGTACATAACACAGGATGTCAACATATTTCATTTTCATGGATAGTCTCAGTTGTATAGAGGCTATTCGCTCATTGATACAGGAGCAACAGGAAATACAGGAGCTTCTAAGTGCTTCTAAGTAAATCATTTATTTAAGACTTCATAAAAATACAAATATGAAACATATACAGTTAAGTCAATTTGACCTGTTATATCCAAATGCCCGCACCTTTCGTTTGACACCTTCCATCAGTTTTTGCACAGTGTCATCCGTCACCAATTTTGCAGCTTTTTGCCAGTTACGCCTGAAGCTTTTCTCATCAATTGCTACGCTATTCGTTTTTCGAAGATTCCTTCTGACCAGAGCCCAATACTTTTCGATCGGACGGAGTTCTGGCGAATTTGGTGGATTGCAATAATTTGGGACAATATTTACACCATTAGCAATGTACCAATCCTTAGCCAGTTTTCCATAGTGGCAAGATGCCAGGTCAGGCCAGAACAGCACCGAACCGTTGTGTTCCCGAATGAACGGCAACAGTCGTTTATTCAGACACTCTTTTACGTAAATTTGTCCATTTAGAGTGCCAGTCGTGATGAAGATGTCGCTTCTGAGACCGCATCCACATATTGCCTGCCATACGAGGTATTTTTTTGGAACTTCGACAATTTTTTTGCTTAAAACGATCAGCAACATTTACTCTTTGCAACGAGGTATAAAACTGTAGTCCCGGTATCTGCTTAAAGTCAGCTTTGCAATATGTTTCGTCGTCCAATATTATGCAGTCGTATTCCTTCAGCATAGTGTCATATAATTTTCTCGATCGAGATTTTGCGCTCTTTGTTCTGGCTGTCGTTACGATTTGGAGCAACACCTACTTTGAATGATTTCAAGCCTGCACTTTTCTTCACTTTCTGGACGAACGATGGAGACATTTTCACTTTTTTCGCCACATCACGAACGCAGATATTCGGTTTCTTCTTAAATTCTTTAATCACTTTCTTCCTCTCCGCGACGAAACGAGAATCATGGTTACCTCCAGAACCGACCTTTCTCTTAAAGTTAAGCGCTGCTGAAAGTTTTTTAGCACTTCAGTAACCGTCGATTTTGCGATTTTTAATGACTTGGCAATATCGCCGTAGTGACATATCTGGATTTTTCCACTCTTTGTGCAAAATTGCTTCGCGCACGCGTTCTTGATTCGACGCCATTTTACTGAATAAAGGTTACTGTAGCCAAACGACGTCTTCATCATAGCACACATACATTAATATTCATGTAGTAGTGATCGGATTAGCAAAGCGTACACGGAGAAGACTGCATTAGGGGCATTTCCGATCGACCACTTTTGGTGTGCACGATTCTTTAAGGCGAAGAAAACGGAGTTGGGACATGTAGTGAAGTGCAAAGCCCGTATTGTGGCGCAAGGCTATACGCAAAGACACGGAGTGGACTTCGACCAAGTGTATACACCGGTAACGCAACAAGTTACATTCCGCACACGGCGAAAGGGCTCGCCGTTAAACATCTTGACATAAAGACGGCGTATTTGAATGCGGAGCTTTAAGAGGACGTGTTTATGAAGCATCCACTGGGTTACGCAGTATCCGGCCAGGAGGAGCTGGTTTGTTGGCTCAAACGCGGCATACGCGGGCTGGAGGCAGTCGGCAAAAAGCTGCAGGAAGTTCTGAGTCGGCTTGGTTTCCAACAATCTACCGCAGATCAATGTTTGTTCATCAAAAGGTACGTGGTACAACTGTTTTCCTATTGGTGTACGTTGACGATATACTCCGTCGCATCGATTGACGGAAGGGAGATCCAGCGAGTTGTGGATGCTCTCAATGATGAATTTGAACTGACTTTCTTAGGGAGACATGAGCCATTTCCTTGGCATGGAGGTGAAACGTGAAGAAGGAGTATTCAAGCTGCGTTTGCTGGCATATATTCAACAGCTTATTGACAGGTTTGGGATGAGTCAGACCAAGGCCGCAAAATGCCTGAATGGATCTGGGTACGAAAGACCGTAGATACATCTAGTGATTTTGAGAACGTGAACCCAGTGCAGGAGCTATAGCAGGTGGTCTGCTCTACCCGTCAGATTTGTGTGCGGCCGGATATCGCCGCAAGTGCGGCAATGCTTGGACGAAAATGTGCAAAGCCTTCGGAACGTGATTGGACGGGTTCCAAATGCGTACTCCGCTATTTGCAGGGTACTAAAGAGTATTTCCTACATCTGAGAGCAGACAACGATAGTGTACTAAGGTCTGTATCCACATTAACCGGGTCACCTTCAAATCATTGTAACTTTTGAAATATTGGACGTGGGAATGAAAAATGTCACTGTGGTATAGCTGATAGTCTTTTAGAAAAAGACTATGATTGATGTTTACATTTCATGTTTAGTATTCAAGATGGCGACGAAAGAAAGACAAGTACGCGAGCGAATTTTGTACGGGCGTACGGCAAATCCTGACTTGTCAATACGGGACCTTGCAAAAACATTGGATTTGCCTAAATTCACTGTTCACGATGTGCTCAAATCATTTTCGGAACGTTTGAGGGTGGAGAGTAAAATATTGGACGCGCTGATCCTGTCATGGACCGAAAGGTGAAAAGGATATTAACGAAAAACCCAAATCTCTCCATTCAAACGGTGGCTCGTAAAATAGGGATGTCGCCTGGTTTTGTCCAGAAATCAAAACAACGTTTCAGTCTTAAGTCGTATAAAGTAGAAACAGTTTCAAATCGCAACGACAAACAGAACTTGGCAGCAAAATCACGGGCTCGACGTTTGTACTGCGAATGTTTGACGAAGTTTTCATGCGTTGTTATGGACGATGAAACTTATGTCCTGGAGAATTTCAAGCAGCTTCCAGGGCTGGCTTTTTATTCTGTTATGGCCAGAAATGCCACATCTGAGCATTTCAGAACGAAGAAGGCATCGAAATTTTCCAAAAATACCTGTGCAGGGCTGGTAGCGGATTTAGGGATAAATAATAGTGACTTTAGTGACTAAAATAATAAAAATAGTGACCAAATAGTGACCAAATAGTGACTAAAAAGTGATTTCCAAATTTAAGTATTTTTCAATCTTTTATACATTTGTTTTATAAGTTGTATAAGTACAGTAAAAATTAACTAAGTGATTACCCCCGTTTGCAAATAATGAATAAATAATACTGCAGCGCAGAGTCACTTCTTGGGTTTTTGTTTGTAAAGAAGCGACGTAATCAAGCGCGACCTGCGACCTCCACGACCTGCTACACTTGGTGCGCAGCTCGTTTTTGCGAGGATGGGCCTATTCGCATGGTTGAAACGCTTTCCAGCATGGTCTGTACTAGAATTACTTCTGACATCTCTTGCTGAAGAAGTTCAGGAAGAAAAAATAAATGCCTTATTTATTAGTGTAAAGCGTTGTTTCAGAAAATTGTACCTTTGCATACGTATTATTAAATTCTAGTTGATAAACGTTTAATATCTTTTTATCTTTCTGGAATATTCTAGGTTATCCAAGATGAACCAGAGCTCCGAACTTCAGATCTACAGTAGTAACAGAAGCTTTTAGAGCTGTATAAGATTCCGATATGTATTCAAACATATTGCATAAACCTTTTGGAATCAACAGTCATTATTTGAAAACTTGATGATGTTCTAGGTCATCGAAACCGACCTGAGTTCGGATCTTAAGATCGACAGTACTAACTATAGCTTTTTGGGCTATACAAATTTACGCTACGTGTTAAATTTGTATAGCCCAAAAAGCTATAGTTAGTACTGTCGATCTTAAGTTCCGAACTCAAGGTTAGTTTCGATTTACGGTCAGTTTAGGTCAGTTTCGGTCAGTTTCGATACATGCCCTTTCGCTCAATTTTCAAAAAACATCTGTTAATTTTTCCTACCTGCCGCACTCTGACGGACCTTTCAACACTTTCTCTTCACATCTTTCATTCTAGCCAAAAACATTGTTGTTCACTCTTGGTGCCTCATGGTGATGAGCGAACATCTCCTTCTACATCATAATCGTTACTCCTCGCACGGAGAATACATAACATAACAATTAATGTATGTCAAAATTTAAGTAAATTTTTGAAAATACAAAGTTACAATAAATATTCAAACCTATTCAATAAATATTCATTAAGTAAAAAAAAAAACATTACCAAGCAATATGACATGTTCTAGGTCATCCAAACTATCATTGAGAACATAGGGCCAACAGTTGTAACGAAAATGAATATTTTGGAAGAACAACAGACATTAATCTTCTGTTGTTCTAGGTTATCCAAAGTTTCCTGGAATTCAAAACTAAAAATCTACGGCCGAATATTTTAAATATTGTAGCTTAAAATCACCAGCTTTTTTGGACTTAGCAAAGTAGCAATATGTATTTGACCAAATCAAGTGAGTCTTTTGGAATATAATGAGATATCTTGGGAACTGATCTTGAGTACAGAACTTCCGATATACAGTAGCAATTGTAGCTTTTTGGGCTATACGAAGCTACGATAAATATTCAAACAAACTCAATGAATATTTTAAAACCTCCTCAGACGTCAAAGGATAACCTTGCTAGTTTCAGTTAATTCAAACTGTCCTTCAAAATTTAAGGTCTACAATTGTAACAATAGCTCTAAGGGCTATACAAAGTTAAGTTAGTTTGTTTGGCATAGAATATCCCACGATTATCTCATAGTGTCAGTTGGTCTTCCAGGACATACCTATCATATTATGGCAAAGCGAATATAGCTACTGTTACAGCTGTTCATCTTAAGTTCTGAACTCCTGGGCAGTTTGGACGGCCGAGCACATCTCAAAAAAATATTTCCTACTTTATTCAATCGTTTGTTATTGAAATTGCTTATTTAAATAGGCCTGAAAGGGCAGGTAGCAAGTTCTTAATATAGTCATCTGGGCCGACTGTTCTCTGGAAGTGAAGTATTCGAAGGCCACAAATTGGACCTACAAACTAAAACGACTGTGGTTTGCATCAACCCTTCCAGATCAACGTACATTAGATGTATGAGTGGTTCTTCCCTCTAGAAGAAACTTTAGAAAATATTATTGGAATAGATCAGCATGCTTAACAATAGCTTGTAAACTTTATCAAAATTTTTTAGATCAGTTTCTACCTAACAAGTTTTACAACTTTGCACAAAAATATTCGTTTTAACAGCAGTCAAGCAAAGTGAGAATAAGCTTATATATTCGATTAATTGTGAATTTTTAATAAATAATATAATTAATTAATATTATTTGTCTCAGAAATATCAGCAAAATATAAAATTCTTGTATCCATAACTGGTCGAATTGTAGTGTATCCCGATTTCATCTATGATGGAATTGAGTTTGCTTGACTGACGGGATAACAACAATCAAATCTAGATTCAGAATTACTACAGGAATAAACGAAAATAAGCCCTTTGTTTGATTTTCAATTCGTTCCCACTTTTCACTTTTGAAAAAACAGAATCGAACAAAATATTTTTGAAAAAAAGTGAGTGTAAATCAAATATGACTTGATTCTTGTATGTAGTTTCTTCATTGGACCTTTTATTAGTATATTGGATAAACGTCTTAAGTTGTCACACCTATCCCGTTCGGACATGGACTTCATTAGGTTTATTTGTATAGAAATATGAAAAATTATTATGAAATAGCTGGAACATTGTAAACACAATGAAATATTTTATACTATGGGACCACGTGCGTCGCATTCAAACTAATCTAGAGTGCTGTGACCGACCAGCGCTCTGCATTTGAGAAGTTTAATTGAGTTAGAGGCAGGACAGCGTTCACCAGGGCATCTAGTTTTTACTTATCGACTTTTATGAGGTATGGCCAGATCGCCAAATTTGGTTAACTATTGTACAATATGAACAAGTGATTTTTTTAAACTTTTTACATTCGGCAGTGCGAAAATAGTGACTTTAGTGACCATTTTCCGAAAAATAGTGACTTTAGTGACTTTTGGATGCAAATAGTGACTTTTTAGTGACTAGACTCAAAATAGTGACCAAGTCACTAAAAAGTTACTTGCTACCAGCCCTGCTTGTGTGGCAAATAATTTGCACGTGTGACAAAAACAATAAATCTTTCGTCACTACAGGCACAATCAACAAGAAGATCTATCAGAAAGAGTGTCTGCAGAAGCAATTGCTACCCTTCATCAAAAGTCACAAAGAAAAACCTTTGTTCTGGCCCGATTCGGCATCATGCCACTATGCTTAAACTGTGATGGAGTGGTACCAAGCAAATCAAGTGAACATTGTACCAAAACCCTCAAACCCGCCAAATTGCCCAGAGCTACGACCAATCGAGAGATATTGGGCTCTGATGAAGCGGAAGCTTTCTGGAAAGAAGCAAGGAATCAAAGACATCAAACACTTCCAGCTAATTTGGACAAAGGCGGCTTCTACGATTTCTGAAGAGTCTATACAAACCCTAATGGACGGAATTAAGCGCAAAGTTCGAAAATTTTATGCAAATACCGAATAACTATGTTTTGTCTTCACGAATTGTTAAAACACATCCCATGAATCTAAAATAAACAACTACGACGGAAATATAATGCGAAATTTATGTTTTATTGTTGTTTATTTATGTTGTTATTGTTATATTATATGTGTCCGGATTATTGCGGATACAGACCTTATCTGGGTACAGCGATTCGGACAGGACAGACGACGCAGAAGCACGCCGTTCAACATCGGGGTTCGTTTTCAAGTTTGGTGACGGTGCGGTGGGATGGGCAAGCAGACGTCAAACGTGCGTTACTCTCAGCTCCCTGGGAGCCGAATATGTTGCGCTTTGCGAGGCAAGTCAGGATGCAGTCTGGCTTAGGATACTTCTAAATGACCTGGAAGAGCAGCACACTAGACCGAGAGTTCTAAGCAAAGATAACCAGAGCTGCATAACATTTGCGAAGACTGGACGATTAAGTCGAAGGTCGAAACATATCGACACGAAGGAGCGATACGTAAAGGAGCTATGCAGCAGTGGACAGTTGACCTTGGAGTGCTGTCCGACCGACGTTATGGCAGCAGACATCTTAAAAAAACCTCTTGTGCTCATGAAGCTCGAGCGCTTCCGTGATATGCTCGGAGTTTCTGCGTAAAGTGGCTGCACATTGAGGAGGACTGATAGAAAGCAATGCTCACGCCTATTTTATATGTTTGTAGTGATTGCTGATCACCCCTCGCTTCATAACATGTAAGACAAACTGGCAACAATGTATTTCTTTTTTTCATACTAAATTGTTTTCTGTATCCACGTGGACGCGAGTTATAATCGTTTTTCGGACTAAAGCAGAGATGCCATATTCACAGACATGTCTGTAAATTTGCAGACTTTTCATTTTTATTGCAGACTTTTTTAACGATGCAGACATTTAGCAGACATTCTTTTTATGTTGCAGACTTTTACAGACATTTGAAATATTTTTTGAAAATTTCAAATAAAGGTATTCTATGAAGTTCGGATTTAAAACGTACGCAGTATGCAGTATAGCATTTTAACGTAGTATAGTAGATACGGTAAGAAGCTTTGTTGAAATGTTTTAAAATATCGTAGGTATCATTTAAAGTGGAAATCCTTGAAGAAACGAAAGCGGTGGGCCACTTGGAGACACAATGGGCCGGAGATAAGTATTGTATAGGCACCTTTCCGAGGGTAACATGGAGTCCCTATTTATGGTTGTGTTCAATCCCACGCGTGTTCAAACCCATGCGAACAAATTACTGTCAAAGCGTTGGTAATACTGGTCCTTTGCTATTAAGTCACAACGAAAATCAAGGTTCACAATAATACAAATCATATTTGAGAAAGTTAGAGATTTCCTCGCAAAAAAAATTCTCCTACGGTCAGGTAGAAACTTCTCAAAAGTATTGGGAGCAAGCAGTTCATGCAAGTAAGAACCTTCAAAAATTCACTTACAGAAGTTCAATGGAAGAGGACTACTCTGAAGTTTGGAGTTTTTCAGAGGTTTTGGAGTTCTTCCCAGAAATTCGAGATTGAACTTCCCAGAAGTTCAGAAACAAACTTTCCCAAATTTCAGACGGGAGCTAACCAAGAAGGGCACTACCTATAATTTCTCAAAATTCTGGAAAAAAATCCTCAGGACGATGCGTCATAGAAGTCGAGGAAAGAACTTCTCTCAAGTTCAGGAAATAACTTCCCAGAATTTTGGAAGAAACTTCTCGAAATGTTAGTTGGAACTTCCTAGAAGTGCTTGGCAGCTTTTCCAAAGTTCAGAGGAGAACATTTCTGCATTTCAGAATAAGGATTTCTCAAAATTCTTTAGGGAGAAAAGAATGAAACTTTCCAGGAGCATTGGGGGTACTTCCTTCTAATTTGAGCACGAATTTCCCAATAGTTCCGGATCAAACTTCCTCAAAGTTTTGGAGAAAATTTCCCAAAAGTTCAGAAGAGTCCAGAAAGTCCAGGAAGAAACTTCAAGAACAAATTTAAGGGAATTTTCCTAATAATTTTAGGAATTAAATTTTCCTCGCAGTGCCAGTATGGGACCAATCAGAAGTTTGGAAAGAATAAGCTCAGGAAAAACTTCCCGAATTTCAGGAAGAAACCTACCAGAGAGGGCACTACCTGTAGGGTCAAGAAGGATTTTTTCAAAAAATCAGTAAAGAACTCCTCAGAAGTACATAGAGGACTTCTCAGAAGTTGCGAAGAGACCAAAAGTTCAGTTGGAACTACCCAGAAGTGCTAGAGAGCTTCCTTAAAGTTCCGAATCAAACATTCCAGCATTTCAGAATGGAAACTGCTCGAAGTTCACAAAATCTCAGAAGTTATGGTAGATTCTTTTGATAAAATCAGGAAGAAACTTTCCAGAAGATAGAGGGATCTTTCTAGTAGTTCAAGCAGGAATTTCCAGAAATTCAGGAACAAACTTCCCTGAAGTTCAGGACAATACTCTCTGAAGTTCAGAAGAGATTATCTCGGTAGTTCAGAAAAGAACTTCTCAGAAGTTCAGGAAGAAACTTCTAGCAACTTAAGAAGATTTTCCAAGAAATTCTGAAGAGTACTTTTTGAAAGACTTGCAGAAACTTTCCTCGTAGTTCAGGATGGGACTTATCAGAAGTTTAGAAAGTAACTATGTTGAGGAAAAAAATTGCCAAATGTTTCTGGAAGGTAAGGTTGGGTTCTTAAATGTGAATTTCGAAGAAAATAAAGAGTGACTGCCAAGAAGTTCACGAGGAATTTTGCCTGAAGTTGAGGAGGAAACTTCCCAGAATAAAGCAAAGAGCCTTGCAGAAGATCAGGAGAGAGTTTCCATGAAATTTAAGAGATAATCACTGACTAACCGAAGAAGCAGTCTATACAAAATCATTCATATAGACCATAATGATATTGATGATCATGAGTGATGATGACACCATATTAAAATATGGTAATCACACCATCAATGGTCATTGTTAAATCAAAATAAAGTCTGTTGAATTTATCAAACGAAAACTCAATTTTGATTTTTAAAATAAAAAAACTGGGAAGAAAAAAAACTAAAAAACTATGAAAAATTGTGTCATCTATGCGAATGCTTCCAAGCTTCAGTGTCACTTTAAAAATATGAAACAACAGTGTAAGATTGCATACAATCCAAGAAATAGATTCAGTACATGTTTACATAATCACACATATAGCGAAAATGACATAACTCGCTCTCTTATTACGTCTTTTCGTTGAAAGAAGTCTAATTTTGTAAAAAAAAAAAATACAGACTTTTGTAGACATTCCCAGACATTTCAAATTTTTATCACAGATATTGGAAAAAAATATCTGGCATCCCTGATAACATGTAAGACAAACTGGCAACAATGTTTTCTTTTTCTTTTTTTGATACTAAGTTGTTTTCTGTATCCGCGTAGACGCGATTTATAATCGTTTTTCCTAATAATGGTATGTGCGTTGTTTTCCTCGCGATTTCAGTTTCAATAACCCAAAATCCGACTCCCTTCCGACGCGCTGATATATGACTAGTATCCGCTGTGCTGTGTTCACTTTGTTTGTCGTCTTAGCTGTTTCCGCGAAACCGGTCGATAGTCCGACAATACACTCAAATAATAAATGCATAGTAAAAATGAAATCTGCCACATTCGAAGTTTCATTTTTGGAACAAAATACTAAACTCACTTTCATTCGGAAAACAAACTCATAGAATTTTGTCGCTTTTAATAGAATTCAATTCCATGATATATAATAAACAACTACCCATTGCAAATTTAAAACTAAAATAGAAGCTCGCTAGAGCTGACAATCATGACGATAAAAAAAAACAATCAGTCAATCAAAAATAACTCTCAAAAAATAAACCCTAATCGCTTTACAAACGATCATTCTCTGAATTGCAACAGACCCAGCCAACCACGATTCATTCGAACCTGTTGCGATCGCAAATTGCGGCTTCAAAACTCACCGGAGCGCATCGCCCCTCAGGCGGTGGTTCTACTTCGTGGAACAGAATATCCTCATCGGCACATTTGCTTCCTACTTAGGGGCTCCTTTCCAAATGTAGCACCCGTAGCAAGGTTGTTGTCAATAATTAGCACATTCATTAAATCCACTCACCTCAGCAGGATTGTCAGCTGTAAATCATGACTAAGACGATCCAAGGCCGCCGTTCCTTCCACTCGGATGGAGTTGATTTTTTCGCGCAGATTTCTCGAACAAGCCGCGGCCCCGTGACGTTCCCGAAGGATCTCCAAGATATTCGGCTGACGCAGAAATGCAACCACCTATCAGAGATAAATTACGGCCATGTTATATCACGAATCAATCCTAAAAATCTCACCGTACCTTATCATTGTAAGCCACCGGAATCTCCGGCGATCCGATGCTCAAACGTGGTAACGCTGGTGGTCTGGGCGGAGGGATGGGAGCAATATCCACCGGAGCTACTGCAGTGGCAGCAATCGACTGCTCAGGTCTGTGGCGTGCCCGAGGACAGTCGGTAGGCACTCGTGGATCCATAAAAGACGTACGGCGATTGGCGTGATCAATGAAAAACTGTTTTCCACTTTGATCCACCTTTGTTTCCCACCCAGAAGGTAAATCTTTATCTGGCGAAGCGAAACAATTGACAAGGGTGACAAGATCACGGTTGTGCTGGTAGCGTGAAAAGCAGGTCGGGTCCCGCCGGACCCGGGAAACCATGTGCTTCAGTGCAGCATTGCGATTGTAGATCTGAATGGCATCGGTGTTTGTGTGAAGCATCGAGTAGAAATCCGGACGACAGATCATCAACAGGGCAGGATGAGCAGCTCGATCAAACTGAAGGTTTTCGATTTGAGCAGCATTAATTGCAACTGCAATAGCCGAGGCTCCTTGACGTGGATTAATTGGTTCAAAACCGAACCGTGGCGGACTTCTACTGGCTGCGTCACGTCGATCGTAGATTGTTCTTCTGATCGACTGATAGCGTCGATCGAGCTGTTGGCGGTGCTGGTCAGGACCGGAAACACCAGATTGTGCGCCAGGTCTCTGCCAAGAAGTGCTTCTCGTGGCGTGATCGATATAAAATATTCTGCCATGACTATCCATTCGGGCTTCCCATGCTGGAGGAAGTGGTTCATCTGGTTCCGCAAGTGCTCCCCGAGCACGTTCCGGAATGGACGGTAGTCTGGTGCTAGTCAAGTGCCGCATAGGAGAATCAGTTTCGATCTCATCCTCCCGACCTTCACCGACTCGTAGTTGATCAACGCGGCTTCCGGTGACTGCCACAAGCTCATTGTAACGCATTTCAGGTGAAACAACAATTTCAGGAGAGAAAACATTTCGCGGTCTCAGATCCGGTGGTCCAAAGTTGTCTGATAGCACCCGAAGCCTACGAGCGTGATGCGTTGGAGTTGGAGGGCAAATGAGATCATTTCTGGTACATCCCACTCTAGTCAATGGACGAGGCTGCGGTCGAACTGGTTTTGGATGCATAATGATCGGAGACGATCGATCTGGAGAATGCTCCAAAGGTGATCCCGAGCGAGTGGATGATCCTGATGGAGGGCTTCTTGCACAAGGGGACAAGCTTTGGATGGGAAATATAACGTGGGTTGCTCTTATGGGCTCCGTAATGAACATTTCATCTGGAATGATGGGACCGTTGATGGTATGCTTCGTCTTGCTATTGGACAACGTCCTTGTTAACGGTCTATGAAGATTCACACTGCATTCGCCAACAACATCAACACCGGTAGTTTCAGTCGAACAAGATGGCTGTTGATCATCCTCAGGAAAGCTATACTCAGCTCGAGAGGTTTTTTTCAACGGGAGTTTTGTTATGTTACTGCTACTGGGTTCTGCAGCTTCAGCAACGGTCTCTATATCGGGATTGGCATTCCTGTCCAGTCTTGCTAGTCGCAGCGGTGTGTTATCCGATAAGCTTCCATCAGTTTCAGGAGTTGCCAATGGAGCACTTTCGTGTATTCCTTCTAAAGGCTGCTTTATCACACGTGTTACTTTCTCATGCCTCAATTGCTTCGGTTTCTGCTCGAAAAACTCTCCTGGTGAAAATTCCACACCAGAAGATGTACTTTCTGAGCCTGCCCCGTAGCTTTGCTCATCCGTATCTATTATGTCGAATGAAAATTCTTCAGATCCTTGCTGAGATTGCAGCTTTCGGTTGGGCTTTGGAGGCCACGAACGCTCCAATGGACGATGTATTTGTATAGTTGGACTGACCACTTGCGTTTGAGATTGATTTTCTGTCTCATTTTGATTATCCCCAGTGGCAGTCGTCCAAATCTGGAGATAATCCTGTGATGGTGATGATTTGAGAGATCCGTTTGGGCGTACTTTTTTCTTCGTTCCGTTCAAAGCAGGTTCCTCAAACGATGTTGAAGCTACTTTGGCTTTTCGACGCACGCCTGAACATGGAGCTGAGGAACTGGAAGATCCACACGAATCACCGTGATGTCCACCATTCGATGTTGGAGTAGTAGCTAAACAACACTTTGGAGAAGGTTTTCTAGATGGTTGTTGCTCCCGACCAGGAGATGAGACTGCAGCATCTAAAAAGCGAGATATTAATAATGCAGAAATAAAAAAAGACACACCAAACTTACCGATAAAATTTAAACTCCCTACATCATGCTTTTCAACATCAGCCTGTCGCGATTTTGCTTCAAGTTCCTGTTGGGCAAGGATTTCAAAAATTTTCAGATCCAAACACTCTTCATATGGCGTAGGTGGGAGGTTTGATTGATGTTTCAATTCCAGTGGATCTTCATCATCATCATCATCATCATCATCATCATCATCATCATCGTCATCATCGTCGTCTTCGTCATCGACTGTCTTCAAGGGGATAGTAAATTGCTGGCTGGTGCTTGCTTCCGATACTCCAACAGCCCCTTCAAGTTCCTCCTCTGACTCATTTTTCGGTTGATCAGAATGTTCGCTAGCAGAAGCCATTTCGGGAAAATGAACCTCCCGAAAAAAATCAATCGTTTATATGCAGCCCAAACTCTTCTGACACCAACTTCGATGTACGTCTGAAACTTCTTACTTCACTATCATTACACGATAGTGGCGACAGTTTGTCTAGGCTTCATGGCTTCATTAAATCCGTGCACGATAGCGGTCAGATTTCTTGCTCTTCGACTTCCTAACACCGAGACAAAAAATCCCATTTTCCTGTGATGCATTGACCTAAATACACTTAAAATCAATGAGAATCAAATCACGGCAGGATTCCTGAACACATTCATGTTCATTTTATGCATTTTACTCTGATGACATACGGCACTGTAACTTTTTCCTTCAATGAGACGACTGCACTTTTCAACTATCACAATCATTGCTTCCACTTGGAAATTTTCAGCACATGAACAAACTCTTCAATCAATGACACCGATTTGCATCAACTGGGCATGAATAAATTGAACTAATCTACACTTTCTCCCCATTTTTTCATCAAACATATTGAAAACAATGAAAACAGTAGTCCAACTAGAATCTATTCTTGTCAGAACGATTGAAGAAAAATCGCATTTGACAAGACGGTTGTCAAATTATGACACTTTGTGCAATCGAAACGCACACCAATTTCCAGCGGCGCTCTTACGCACACCAACGAGCACGGCCCGCGTGGAACACGTGCGTAAATATAAACAAACCGGTGTAAGCAACACCACACAAACAAAACCGACGGCACTATGCTAGCAGAGACGCCGAAAACAGCTGATTGCCACTGACATCATTCGAGGGAGTGAAGAAGAAAAGATGTGAAACGATATTTCGAAGGCTGTGTGAAAGGAGATGGTATTATACAGCATGGTTTGTGTTCAAACTAACACACAAGTGCTGCTACCTGGTAGCTGTATTTTGATTACTATCACGACACGGACAATTGAAACAAAGCGAAAGTGAGTTGATTTATTTTTGTTTTTTAATGGTCAGTGACATAAATTGAGTAATTGCACTTGGACTCAAAATTCAAAGTGTGCGATTATTTCAAGATTTATGCTTTCAAGCATTTCCAAAATAAGAAAATTAATAATTTCCAGTCTACAGTTCTCAACACAGAATTATTTTTAGAAATCTTGTACTGTTCCATTACGGTTTATTCATGTTTAGCCGCATATACCAGTTTCGATCGGGTATAGTCGTATTTTTGTATTCTACTGAAGTAAAACACTCACACTTGTAAGTGGCCCCAACAGAATCTATACTTTCGATTTAGATCAGCTCTCAAATTAAATATATCAACGCTTTTTGGAACTACAATCTTTGTTTTTGTTTTGACTCGCAGTGTTATATTGGAAGGTATATACGTTGTGAGTTTTTTAGGGGTGAGTTTTTTAGGGGTGATTTTTTATGGAATTTCGGATGGACCAGGAGAAAAAACGTGAACTACTTTTAGGGTTAGAAATAAATCAACGTTTGTATTTTCTCAAGTATTCGTTTGGAATGAAAAAGGCAAGTGACATTTACTGCAGTGCCGTAGTTTGGTGGGGGCAAACCGAGCAGTGGTTGACATCCCAACACCTCTGCTCAACCACAGCAAGGTCCAACTCCTAGCGCCGATCGCAATTTCTTGAATGAAACCGACGGAAGGGCCTTTGTCATGATGTACGCCTGTTGGTCCGATGAGCAAACGAACTCCACTGCAATCACCGCTTGTTGAATGGGCTCTCTCCAGAAGTGAAATTTGGAATCCACATGTATCAGACGTCCATGGTCTCGTGCATCTTCAGCTATTCTGATGGTGGATTGATTATCCTCAAAAATCGATAGTGGGCCCTTAGGCTCGTGCCCAAGATCCAGAAGCATCCGTTTCATCCATAGTGTATGGCATGCAGCTGTAACCAGTGCCGCAAGTTCTGCTTCGGTAGATGACAACGAAACCATGTGCTGCTTTCTTGTTGTCCAACTGACGGTGCATCCAGAAACCTTGAAAACACAGCCTGTGACCGATCGCCGATCGATGAGGTCATTTTCCCAGTCTGCATCTGAGAAAACATGCAACAGTTCATCTTCCGTTTCAGCCAGTGATCCCATTCACATATCTGAGAACCCGCTTGAGGTGTACCCAGTGGTCCTCATTCGGACATGCCTGGAACTGGCTGTAATAGTTCACGGTTGCAGAAAGGTCAGGCCGAGCAGTAAGCGAAGCATACATTAAACAGCCTACCAGCTCTCGGTAGGGATTATCCGTCTTCTGCTCCTCTACCCCTTTATCCAACCGCAGTCGATTCTCCATGGGAGTTGAGATTAGATTTACAGTCAATCATTTCCTCGTAGCAAGCTTTCAAGGTATTCTCTCTGATTGATCTTCATGGTGCCAGCCTCGACGTTCCTCTTGATCGTCATCCCGAGAAACTGTTTCACTGCTCCAGCGTCGATCATCTCAAACTCTCTCGCTGAACTTCCGTTTAATTGCCTTCACGATTGGAAGCGACACTCCAATGATCAAAATATCATCTACATACACTATGACGATGATTTTGTCACGTCCCTCGGCACTGGTGTACGGACACTGATCATTTGCACGCTGTTTCAATCCTATCTTCTTGGTAAACTCGTGAAACCTTCTGATTCCACGCACGGGAAGCTTGTTTGAGCCCGTAGATGGAACGATTCAAACGGCAAACCCGGTTTTTTCCTCTGCTGAAATCCATCCGGCTGGGTAAAATAGATTTCGTCACTAAGTGTGGCATTCAAAAATGCCGTCCGCACATCCATCTGGTGAACATGCAGCCGATCGCGGTTCGCCAAGGCCAGAACCGTCCGAAGGGTGTCCTACTTCGCCACCAGAGAATAGGTTTCAGTATAGTCAAAGCCTTGTTTTTGGCTGAAGCCCCTTGTTACTAGCCTCGCCTAATACCTGGCAGGTACCTCGCCATCCCCACGCTGAATGCGGAACACCCATTTGCAGGAAACAGTCTTCCTACCTGCGGGAAGCTCTGTCAAGGTCCACGTGTTGTTCTTCCGTAGCAAATTCATTTCGTCTTCTACAGCCGCTCTCCAATAATCCCAATCATCACGCCGTTTCAGCTCTTCAATCGTGCCCGGAATATTGTCAACGTAACTCACCGCGTTTAATGCAAATTCAGTGTATTCAACCTCAAAACCGCTATGTCATGCTGGTGGAGCAGGATCTCGCTGCGGTCTTACTTCCTCTAGGTCATCATCCACTGTTCCATCCTCGGATTCATTGGACGCCCCGGAAATTTCTTCCACTTCGCTAGGCTGAAGATTTTCGAACTCGTCCACAGACGACGTTGCATCACCACCATCGTTGGCTGATTCATCTTCTACCTCCGTAACAGGATCCAATGATATCTGAATGAACTGATCAACAGCAACAGGCTTGGACTGCTCTTCTCCTTTAATTTCCGTCTCCACAAAAACCACATCTCAAGCGGTCACAATCCGACGCTTTATTGGATCCCAAACTTTGTAGCCATTAGCAGCATAACCAAGAAAAATTCCGCGCCACGATTTAAAGTCCAACTTTTTCCTAAGCTGTGATGGTACGTGCCCGAACGCGGAACTTCCAAACACCCTTAATTTAGAAACGTCCGGCTTCCTGCACTCCCATAACTCAAACGGCGTTTTCTTCGTCTGTACGGCACAGGTGGGACTCCTGTTCAGCAAGTATGCAGCTGTCTGTACGACCTGCCCCCAAAACTCCTTGTAAACACCCGAATCCAACATCATTGCCCTAGCTTTTTCAACGAGGGTGCGGTTCATCCGATCGCTGACCCTGTTCTGCTCAGGGTGTAGGCCACCGTCAGTTCTTGCTGAATACCCTTATTTGCACAGGATTTTCTTTGAAAAGTTTACCGGTGTACTCACCTCCGTTGTCACACCGCAGCCGAGAAATTTTCGTGCCGAACTTGGCAGTCACCATCGCCTCATACTGTTCGAAGCAGTGCAGCACTTCACTCTTCGACTCGATCAGAAACACAACTGTGAAGTGTGTCCAATCGTCGATGAAGGTGACGAAGAACCTCGAACCAAACAGTCCGACGGGGGTTACTGGACCACACACATCCGAGTGAACCAGCTCGAGCACCCGCGACGAACGTTTCTCTTCACTCCGCGAATACGGTTTTCTAGTTAACTTCCCGGCGATACACGTCTCACAAGTAATTATTCCATTCTGTTTCTTTTCAGTGCTAACACTCGGTCGATAACACATCGTTCCGCGACAGCATTCGACCGGATGCAATTCGATCTTCGAACTCTGCAAATCGACCGACACCAACAAGTCTGGTTCTGATCGTTAGCTAGCCGCGTATAAACACGACGCTTCCACTGTTTCTTCACAGATGCACTCAATGTTCTCGTTCCATCGGCAATCGATATCACTTTCACTGTTCCACCGTGTTCTGCGACAATGGACTCACCGTCCTTCGCAACTGCAATTTCGACCGGCTTTTCCAATCGATGAAGTTCCGTGAAGAGCTCTCTGTCCCGAACCAGATGATCAGACGCTCCAGAATCGATGAACCATTTCGTTCGTGATGCCTGCTGCGACGCACCAACACAGCCACTGACACCAACAAAACATATACCATCCCGATCAGTCGACTCAGCAACATTTGCTTTCGAACTGCGGTTCCCTTTCTGGTCTGACGGTTTCTTCTTCTCCGAACAGTCAGCTAACTTGTGTCCTTCCTTTTTGCACCGAAGACACCGTATCTTCTTCGGCTGCTTCATCCCGGAAAATGCAGCGTTATCACTGTTGGAGGGAAACCTCTCCGAATCAACACTCTTTTGCTTCGTTTCCTCGTCCAGCAATCGACATTTAACAAATTCCATTGTCAAATTTTCCCCCGGCATCGTCTCGAGAGCGGTGACGACTGTGGAGTACGATGGACCAAGAGTCAGCAGCAAGTGACATACTGCATCGAGCTCTTCCATATCCGCGCCGGTTCCACGATATTCACGCAACAGCTTGTTGAAACGAAGGAAGCGTTCCTGCAGTCGCCCACCGTCGAATCGCATGCTCAACATCTGTCGCTTGAGGTGCATCCGACTTGCGATGCTCTTTTTTTCGAAGACACGCTTCAGTGAATCCCAGACCTGCTTCGGTGTGGCCTTGTCTTGGACGTACTCGAGTTGTGAGTCGTGGATTCGCGAAATCAAAATTGATTTGCATTTTCGCTCTCTCTTCATCCGTTGCTCGCATAATTTCTTCTTTCGCCAGTCGCTGTTCTGCAGTATCGCCGTCCTGCTCTGCCAATTCGACCAAATCACCTAGCTCTGATTGTACACAATCCCACAGCTCGTGCTCCTCCAAAATCACTTGGACGCGGAACTTCCACGCGGCGTAATTTGTTCCATCGAACAAGGCAACAAGAAAACGATAACTTTTCACTTCCTCCATCTTCGCGACGAATTAACTTTTTCCTCGGCACCGAAACGTCCTGGGCCCATAACCTAATGGGATTTCGGATGAACCAGGAGAAAGAACGCGAACTACTTTTAGGGTTAGAAATAAAACAACGTGTGTATTTTCTCAAGTATTTGTTTGGAATGAAAAGGCAAGTGACATTTGTACTTTATGCAGTGCCGTAGTTTGGTGGGGGCAAACCGAGCAGTGGTTGCCATCCCAACATTATTAAGTTTGGGACCGAGCTCGGAACCAATGCGTCGGTACTTCTTGAGCCGGTAAATTTGATCCAGTTTTCTCTTGACTATCCAGCTGCTGGGTATACTTCGTTATAACTTGCCGCCGCTGGCATAGTTACAGAACAAACTTTTCCCGAGCATCCATACGTTTGGACCTGAAATCAGCAAGCTGATTGCCGCAGCTCTGAGGACTTTCTTGGCGAGCCTTCCCGGGGCCACGTTTTCGGCTTCCATGGGCGACAAAGTGACTCTCGGCAAGCACACAATATTGTTGTTGTACAGAACATAAATTCGAATCCAGAAGAATGTCGGGTCCTTTAGACCAACGCATCAGACTCGAAGCTTTTTGCTTTCTGTAGACTACGTTGGACCCGCCTAGCGGATCAGATTTTGCTGGAGCAGACAATTTTGTTAAAATTAGCTGGCTATTTGTGACTTCGGCTCGGAAATTACAAACAAATACAAAAATGCTCAGCAGTTCATATTCGGCGGTCGATCTTTAAATAGCCGCTTTTGTGTCACTCATACTACGAGCCTTTCAACAGCTTCTTTCAGGCAGGAGTCCTAGAGACGGATTTGTTAGCCCTGGTCATCTCTCCATTCCAAGAAAATGGCGAACATTTCCCAAAACAAGTCAATCTGGAATTCTTCACAGACACCCGGAAACACGTTTTGTAACTCTTCCACATCGGACAACGCCACAAGATTATCATCTTTGTGAACCACTAGCAAGACACTGCTTCTTCCTCTTTTCTTCTCATACATACAAGGATCGGTAGTTGATTGCTGGAATTGTAGTTTTAAGGTAGGCGGTCTTTATGTCCAAATGTTTCATTGTCATTTAACGTTTGGCTGCGACTGTCAGGAATGTCTGGCCATATGCTTCACGACTTTTTCATCTTCGTTACATTTCAGCTTAAATACACACTTGGAGTTTACCAGCTTCTTGCTCTTCGGTGATAGATCGGTTCCACGCCAAATCAGTAAATGACAAAACTTTAGTATTTTAGATTCGACCGAAACTTGCAAACGTGTTCCGAATAACAGCAAGTGTTTTGCAATGACGAACGGTCGTTTTGATACACAAGTTACTCTTGAGAAGGGCTTCTGTATTTTTTCAGATGTCAATCGTCAATTTCTGTAAAATTCTCGAACTTTCAATGATACACCTGCCTCCAGTTTCTGTATGGTATTGGAACGTCCATTAATTACGTCAAGCAAAATTTTTTATAACTTTTTATAACCCCCGTTTTTGTATGGACCTTCAATTTTCCCAACCCCCCTCTCTTACTGCGTGACATAATTAATGGACCATCCCTATCCTCAGATACGCCCGCCGTGACGATTCTCCATCTTCTCTTGAAGTCATCGGTATCATTTGCTTTCTTCTTAATTTCGAAGA
>JASCZW010012339.1:0-28848 GCA_034211315.2 Aedes japonicus
ACACAAATTCATTCTAATTGGAATGCATCAAATCAACAGAGCAGCAGCACCATCTCACGTGATCACCAAGCTCGAAATCGATCAGTTCTTATCATTTTCCAATCCACACCGGGTTGGATTGTTGAAATTTGTGAGTAAAATAAAGCCATCAACCGGCAATGCTAAAGCTGGTTCAACTGACATACTTATCATTCAACAAACACAAACATGTGACTCGAATATCACGTGATTTTATTGATCACGGTTGATTGGTGCTTGGGTTAAATTTTCGGTTGGGTAATCGACAAGTTTGGAATTTCAAATTTAGGGAAATTGATGTGTCTAAAAATACCTCACAGAGGCAGTAGCGAGCAGCTGGCTGGACCTTAGGATTTACCCAGAAATATTTCCCCACCATCGAAGAGAATTGGGACAAGGTATTTCCAAGCAATTACCTGCACCGAAAAAAAAAAAAAGAAATAGGAGGCGAAGAACATTCGGGGTTGGGTTTACAGTGTAAACAGTTATTATCGTGGTAGGATAATGGAATTTCCGCCAACAAAATGGGCTTACCCAGTATTAGCAAGTCAAATTTGTTTTTCTCGGCGAACGATGCACTTGCACTGTCCGCCGAATGCTGGGGTAATGCAGGTGATTTACGACGGACGGGAAGTACAGCAGCAAGTGGTTTTACCCCCGATTAGTGGAATTTCCTTGCAGTGTGAAAAGTAGGTGGAATGGGAAAATTCGGAAGAATGTTGGAAAAACCGCCAGGAGGATGGGGAAGACAATTTGACTCAGTCCTGGGAGGATAGACAATTGCTTTCGCTTTCTCCAAATTTTCGAAACTCGAGATCAGGATGCAATTACACTTGACAGGGGTGGGCACGAACGGCTATCTTCACTTAATTTAATCCGTCCAAGCTGTCGTCTTCACCTCGTTGCGTACAACATCTTAGTGAGGCGACGCGTATTGTTCGCTCTTTGAATAGCAAGTTTGGCTTGCGAAAAAAAACCCGGATAATTTGACCAAAAAGTCGTGATTACAACGAAATGCTTTCTTCCACCTCCGCTCGGGGTTCGTTCAAGCTCATTACCGGAACGACAATTTAAATTGATGATTATTATGGTGCTGAAATTCACTGTTACTCTTGCTTGTTGATCGCCCGTCAGTTACGTTGTTACGTGGGATGTAAGCCTAATCGATTCGGAGCACCTTTTGCGAGTTTGTCATGAGCACTGTATAAGGTTTCCCATTATGCCAACAAAGTTCGGTTAAAATTTCATCCAAGAACCAATTAGAGAAAATAAGAGCCCAACGGAAATCCAATAAGCACTGAGAGAAAAAAAACGTCTTGGCTAGCGTTCTCTCTGTAGCATATGCGCAATAATACAACCATTCGTCTTCACTTGTACGGAAGAAGTGTTCCAATTGTGTCGTGAACTGTCCCCTTGGATTCCGCGCTCTCTCCTTCGCGAATCACGATTTCCACCGCCGGCACCGTTTGGTTTTCAAATCGAATGAACTCAGCCCATAAAGGTTGGAACACTATAGGCAAATTCCAATTACTGGTGAAATTGTGTGTGCTCTGCTTGTGCTCGCCGGGGACTAGACATTGGGCAGGTGTGTACCGTTGCTGGAGTGTATTGGAGTATGAAAACTCCGCACGGCTAAATTATCAATCCATGATGAACGTCGTCGTTAATCAAGCGAAAATGTAGACAAATTGGATGGGACACTGATGTGACGAGGACGACGGTGGATGTGGCATGACAGCGGCCAATGAGACGGAATGAGACAAGGAGAGAGAAATTGTTGCCCTTATTGGATTCACATTAGGGGTGAAATTAGATCGTGCAATCCAAATTTGTAGAAGCTCCGCGCTAGCGACGACTCATTCGATGGAATGCCCATCGTGGATTAGCTAATGAGTGCTCTTCGTTTTGATTTTTAAATCCAATTTCAATAGGAAATCACCAATCTGCCACACCGATCCAGATCTCCCATTTGCTCTAGGTCAGTATCGCAATAATTCTAACAAACCGTGATCGTCGATCAAGATAGCCATGCGAAAAATTGTCACCTCCCAGTTCGCCAATGTGACACTGTCACCCTGAATTCTATCCATTTGATTGGAGACATACCTACCTGCCAGTCTGCCATGCCTTAGGCCGTTTCTCCCCGCTCCGACCACCAACCGAACAGCATGAATCATAATCCGGAATGTTTAACCCACCAACTGTATCGTTGCACCGGTGAAAATGCTGCTGCTGCTGCTGCTGCGTAAAAAATGCAAATCGGTTCGGTTGTTTTGAAAAATTGTACGACAGGGTGTCCCTCAGTCTGTCTACGATCGATTCCGTCAGTGGATATGTGTGTGTGTGATTGTATGTATGTGCCGATTATTAGCCAGGCATTCAACTACCCATTTGGTACGGCACGCTGCACTGGGATTAATGCAAATGTGCATCGACTTGTTCGTATTTAGAAAAGAGAGAGAGAGAGAAGAAAAAAGTGTGTGCATAGAGAGGGAAAATTGGCCAAATGACAACCGTTAACGAACCGTGATCACCTGAACCGGCGGACGAACGACGAACGAAGGCCTCTGACAACCGACGCTGAGGAGGGTCTCGCTGACTCAAAACTGTCGCACCAGCAGGAGCCGCAACTGCATGATGCGGCCGGGGGAAAACAGCGAGCTGTGCACGTTGCGTTCCGATGGACTCACACCGGCTTTGACAAATGAAGTATGAAAAATAAATTGTTTCAATAATTTATTAGTATGATTTATTGCTAATTCGATTCGGGCTCACCGTCTGAAGGAGCTTGCCATTATTGGGCTGCTGCTGGCTGCCGGCTGTGGTTGAGGTGGGTTTGGGGTTTACTCTAGTGGAGAGTGACAATTGGTTCCGCAGTGGATATGTGTGGCTAATGAGAGGCCAGAAGGGGGGAGGGGGCAATCAGTGGGCGCAAAACTAACGATTATCGTTGACATCGGGCTATTATATGACGAATGTGTAGAATGGAGGTTAAGGTGTTTGTTTTTCATACATTTGCAGATAATAACAAGTGTCCTCATCCTGTTCACTCATACATTCAAAAGTTGCATAGGTGACAGAAAATGCTCCACGCCAGTATTACGATCAGGGCTGGCAAATGTCAATTTCTGTGACAAATCTCTGACGATGCCTACCGAAATACACCTAATAATCTCATAGACGACAATGTGATGATTACTTTTTCTTCAAAATCGATTGAACGTAATAACAAGCACATTTCTCGAGTACTTTTTCAAACAGACGTATCTGATTTTGTAAACAAAGAGGGGAAGTAAAATTCAAACGTTAAATCCGTGAAACCCTTAGCACCTTCATGCAAACTAGGGCCACCAAGACAAAGAATTACAGTTCCCTAACATGATGGTAATGTTACTTTCCGTGAGGGTGTTGATTGTTTCGAGAAATTTACGTTTGAAATTTACTTCCCCTCTTTGTTTACAAAATCACATACGTCTGTTTGAAAAAGTACTCGAGATTTATTGATATTATTGTTACTTTCGATGCAAATCTTGTTGAGCTTTTTTCACTCTATCGATTACATATGATTGCTCAGCTGATTTTATATTGATCAGTTAGAAATGTAAGAGTTAGAATCTTATGAAAAAATGACTGATCATATCTAATGATGGTTGAAGAATGGCAGCCCTAAGTATGGACCGTTAAAACCGAAGAAGTGATCCATAAAATAATGCAAATTCGTTCCATAAAACACGTAATTATGACCCATATGGCAAATGGGCCATAAAAGGTTCAATAACAATTTTTAAACTTCTGAAATTTATCCTTAAAATGCAACTTTTGTGAACTAAGATATAAGCATATCTATCCATATATATAAAAATGAATTTCTGTCTGTGTGAACCTTATAGACTTTAACACTACGACGTGCAATTAAGTATGGAGGAGTTTTTGGGACCGGAGAAGGTTCTTAAAATAGTTAGAGACCCCTCCCTTCTCTGAAAGAGGGGGCTCCCATACAAATGAAACACATATTTTTGCATAACACGAGAACTAATCGAGCAAAGGAAACCAAATTTAGCATGTGAGAGTTTTTAGAAGCAAGAATTGTTTCAATGGTGACTTGAAACCCCTTCTCTTTCTGAAAAAGTGGCTTCCATACAAATGAAACACAAATTTCTGCAAAACTCGAGAACTAATCAAGCATTTGAAATCAAATTTGGCAGGTTTGGGAATTTTTTGCAGGAGATAAATATTTCTATGGTGTTTTGAGCTCCCTCCGCCTTCTAGGAGAGGAGACTTCCGTACTAATGAAACAGAATTTTTAGCATAACTCGAGAGCCAATGAAACAAATGAAACCATTTGGAGGCGAAAAATGTTTCTATTGTAGTTCAAGGCCCCATCCCTTTTGAAGGACACGAGACTCCCATACAAATTACAAACATATCTCTACATAACTCAACAAATAATCCGGCAAGTGAAACCTCATTTGGCGTATGGAGGTTTTTGGAGGTACGATTTCAATATATATATATATATATATATATATATATATATATATATATATATATATATATATATATATATATATATATATATATATATATATATATATATATATATATATATATATATATATATATATATATATATATATATATTTATAAATAAATTTCTGTCTATTTGTCTGTCTGACCCTTATAGACTCGGAAAGTTCTAAATCGATCAGCGTGAACATATGCATGCAAAGGTTTTTGGGGTTTGGGAAGGTTCTTATGTTTGTTTGAGACCCCTTCTCTCTCAGGAATGGGGGACTCTCATACAAATGAGACACACGTTCTTGCATAACTCAAGTACTATTCAAGCAAATGGAACCAAATTTGGCGTGTGGTGGGTTTTGAAGGCAACAATGAATGGTGGTTTGAGAAACCTTCCCCTCTAGAAGGGAGGTCTCCCATACAAATGAAATACAAATTTCTACCAAACATGAGAATTATCCACGTTACTAGGATTATTTATTTGGCTTCCAGTTGCTGTGAGCAACGAAAACACATGACTCTCCATTTTCTAACACTTCGGCGTAGGGGAGAACAGTACAAAATGCACTGGTGGGGTAGAATGACCCACTCAATAAATATGCTCAAATCTTTGAAACTATAGATTTAATGGAATTATATTTTATCAAATTTTAAATAAAACAGCATAACTCATAATTTGGTAGTAGGCTAAGGCACTATATACACCAAATATGATCAAAATTTAAGAAATTGTCCCGACTGTTACTCACATGTAAATAATAGTGTTATTCAAATAAGCTTTTAACAAGCGTTAATATCCATGGTTTATAATTAATCCACTTCACATATATCGCACACAACAAAACATCAAGATAGTGTCAAAACTTCACTATAATTCCACGTATTTTCAGAATATTTAGACAAAAGCATGCGAAACTAAAACTGGGGCAGAACGCACTATGTCGTTATGTATACGTGTACACGCTAAGAAAAAAATACTCAGTGGAGCGGTTAAATGTATGAAGCCAATGTTGGGTATACAAAACTTACTTCTGGTAAAATTCTACTCAAAAGTAAGTAATTTGAACCCAATGGTAGATAAACACAAATAAACCCAACATGCTACCCCCATTTAACTGCTCCTTTGGGTACTTTTTTCTAAGCGTGTATATAATGAGGAGTTGGCAACATATCACAACGTTTTGCGCAACGTCTTTATTCTATAGCCATTGGCTGCTTGACAACCAAACAGAGCTAAGAGGACGTGGCGATATGTTGCAACTTTACACATCTAATGAGTAACTTTTTATAGCTATGTTTTTACTTTTTACAAGCGGTGCATGCTATCCCAATAATGTGGTGCATTATATACCAGTGCACTATGGTACGAATGGACAAATTTCGCGACAAAAATCGATAACTCGAAAACCATTAACTTTTTTTTTATGAAAATGTTTATATTTTTATATTAATCCTTCTCCTTTTTTTAATAAAAAAATATATCACAGACAAACAGACATAACATATCGAACATTTGACACTACAAATCATCGTCACTAACACACCTGCGCGTTCTGTTCAGCACACTGTGATGGATGATTAAGCTGAATAAATGGCGGTAGTGTGTTAACGTTAAACGTAAGAAAATCGATTATACGCGCTATCTGTGGTGATATTACCAACTAAGAAAAATTTGAAGTGGATGTTCAATGTGTAATCGATGAAAGAAACTGCAAGGGTTATGTATGTTTGTCTGTGTTAACACATTCACATTTGTTTACTTACATTAATTTACATCATTTTATGTACATTTTTCTAATTATATTTATGTATTTACATATGCAAAGTTTCATTAAATTAAAATATCTACAATTCTGTACAAGCGAAAAAACCCTCTAAATCATATGAATAAAAAGTTGAAAATGTTATTATCAGAATAAAAGGACAAACCTAGTCACCACCCAAATCAAAAGATAGATCTTATTTTTTAAATTAAATCTCCAGAAGACATCATCTGTCTAAAGTTAATGGTTTTTGAGTTATCGATTTTTGTCGCGAAATTTGTTCATTCGTACCATAGTGCAGTGTTGTGGTGCGTTTTAACCCAATTTTAGGGTGCATATTGAGCAATAAAACGGGCGTTTTACCCTGAAGTCGTCTTGGCATCATATTGAAAAAGGTCTAAAATATCATGAAAAACCATCGTTTAGAATTTAAATCACATTTGATCTACAACGAAAACATCGTAATGCACCATACTCAATAACTTATTCCTATATTTCCGCTTAAATTACCTAGAAATTCACGATATTGCTTAAACGGTGCATTTTGTACCATCCTCCCCTATTACACTTCGCCCTCTTCCAGGTATTATAGATTTCTGTTTTTGTCATATTATGTTCTATTAACAGACAGTAGACAAAAACAGAAATCCATAACCCCCAGAAGAAGGCGCAACTTAATACGCCGAAACGTCGAAAAACAGAAAATCAACTGCCTTCACTTCCCACAAAGACTGATAGCCAAAAAAATAGTCTTAGTACTATCAAGTCACATTCTATAATTAGTTATAACTAGCTGAACCCGGTGCGTGCGCTGCTACACTTGCAACAAAATGAAGGAAAATTTAATATAACTGGCACGTTTATGGTTTTTTTTCGAAATGAGTTTTTTTCTTGAATAAGCAGGGGTTCAAACTTCTATCAAAACATGCTTCTTATCCGAGAAACACACGTTTTGTGTTTAAGTATCCTGGATAATTCTTATTTTTGGTAGAAATTTGTGTTTCATTTGTTTGGGAGCCCTCCCTTCCAGAGGGGGGTGGTTTCACAAACCACCATACAATGATTGCCTTCAAAACCCCCCACATGCCAAATTTGGTTCCATTTGCTTGATTAGTTCTCGAACCATCTCACGGGGCTCTTCGATTATAATAATAATTTGAGTTTCATTTGATTGAAACCCCCGCTCTTTCAAAAATAGGAGGGGTCTTGTACCACCATAGAAACATTCTTGCCTTCAAAACCCCCCACATGCCAAATTTGATTCGATTTGCTTGATTAGTTCTCGAGTTATGCAGAAATTTGTGTTTCATTTGTATGAGAGCCCCCCTCTAACAGAGGGCGGAGGGGTCTCGATTTACCTTAGAAACATTTCTTGCCTTCAAAAACCTCTACCTGTCAAATTTGGCTCCATTTACTTGGTTAGCTCTCGAGTTATGTAGATGCTTTTGTTTCATTTGTATGGGAGCACCGCCCTCCAACCTAACAGAGAGAGAGGAGGGGTCTCAAACTATCGTAGAAACATTGATTGCCTTTAAAATCCCCACATGCCAAATTTGGTTCCATTTGCTTGATTAGTTCTTGAGATATGCAGAAACTTCTGTTTCATTTGTACGAGAGCCTCCCTTTCTAGAGAGGGGAGGGATCTCTGACTAACATAGAAACATTGCTTGCCTCCAGAAACTTCCGCATGCTAAATTTGGGTTCCTTTGCTTGATCAGTTCTCGAGTTATGCAGAAATTTGTGCTTCACTTGTATGGGAGCCCCCCTTTCCAGAGAAGGGAGGGGTTTCAAACCATCATAAGAACCTTCCGGTGTCCAAGACGAATCCAACAAAGCAAAAATCTTGCCAAACGGACCTTTCGCTTGCGAGTTAAATCGTGACAAAGGAAACCCCAACTCATTTTTATTTATAACTAGCTGATCCCGGTGCGAGCGTTGCTACGCCTGCAACTGAACGAATGAACATTACATAGAACTGACGCTTTTTTAATGAGTTTTTTTTTGAGTAATAAGGAGTTCAAACTTCTATCAGAACATTCTTCTTACCCAGACAATACACAGTTTGTGGCTTAGTTACCTGGATAATTCTCAGGATTGGTTGAAATTATGTGTTTGAATTCCACATCTAAACATTTCTTGCATTCAAAAAACCCGCATTCCATTTTTGATCCCGTTTGCTTGATTAGTTCTCAAGCTATGCAGAAATTTGTGTTTCATTTGTATGCGAGCCGGAAGGGGAAGCGGTCTCAAACAATCATAAGAACCTTCTCCAGCCCCAAAAATACCTGCATACATATTTTCACTCCGATCGGTCAGACAGACAGTCAGACAGAAATCCATTTTAATATAAATAAAAATCCTGTTTCCAATAACCCCCACATGCCAAATGTGGTTTCATTTACTTGAATAGTTCTCGAGTTATGCAGAAAATTGCGTTTCATTTGTATGAGAGCCCCCCTCCTTTCAGAGGGCAAAGGGTCTCAAACCACCATAGGAAATATGTCTGACCTTCAAAAAATCCACATGCCAAATTTGATTCCATTTGCTTTATTAGTTCTCGAGTTATGCAGAAATTTGTGTTTCATTTGTTTGAGAGCCCCCCTCCTCTTCAGAAGGCGGAAGAGTCTCAATGACCATAAAACATTTCTCTCCTTCAAAACCTCTATATGCCAAATTTGGTACCATTTGTTTGTTGGATGAGGTCTCGAGTTATGCAAAAAATTGTGTTTCATTTATATGGGAGACCCTCCCTCCACTTTTAGTAGATGGAGGGGTCTCAAAACATCATAGAAACATTTCTCTCCTTCAAAAACCTCCATATGCCAAATTTGGTTCCATTTGTCTTGATTAGTTCTCGAGTTATGCATAAATTTGTGTTTCATTTGTATGGGAGCCCCCCTCACCCTTCAGAAAAGGGAGGGTCTCAAATTAGCATTAAAACAGTATTCATCTACAAAACCTCCACATGCCAGATTTGGTTCAATTTGCTTGATTAGTTCTCGAGTTATACAGAATATTGTATTTCATTTGTATAGGAGCCCCCCCTTTCAGAGCGAAGAGGAATCTGAAACCATCATAGAAACCTTTCTTGCCTTTAAAACCTCACACATGCTAAATGTGGTTTTTTTTGCTTGGGGTCTCAAACCACCGTAGAAACATTTCTTGCCTACAAAACCTCCACATGCCATATTTGGTTCCATTTGTTTGATTAGTTCTTGAGTTATGCAGAAAATAGTTTTTCATTTGCATGGGAGCCCCTCTTTCTAAAGGCGGGAGGGGTGTCGAACTATAATAAGATCCTTTCCCGGACCCAAAAACCCCTGCATACAAATTTGCATAGCGGTAGGGATAGTTCTCATGTTTGGTTTAAATTTGTGTTTCGTATGTATGGTAGCCCCCCTTTTCAGAGTGAGGAGAGGTCTTAAATTACCACAAAAACATTTCTTGCCTTCAAAAACTCACCCATACCAATTTTGGTTCCATTTGCTTGATTAGTTCTCGAGTTATGCAGGAATTTGTTTTTCATTTGCATGGGATCCTCACCCTTCTCTAGAAGCGGAAGAGCTCTCGAACTCATCATAAGATGCTTTCCCGGACCCAAAACCACTGAATACAAATTTGCAAAGCAGTAGGTATAGTTCTCATGTTTGGTTGAAATTTGCGTTTCATTTGTATGAGAGCCCCCTTTTCAGAGAGAGGAGGGGCTTTGAATCACCATAGAAACATTTCATGCCTTAAAAACTCGTCCATTCCAAATTTGGTTCCATTTGCTTGATTATTTCTCGAGTTATGCAGAAATTTGAGTTCCATTTGTTTGAGAGCACCCCTCCCCCCTTCCTCCTCATATGACGGAAGAGTCTCAAATCACCATAGAAACATTTCTCTCCTTCAAAAACTTCCACATGCGAAATTTGGTTCCATTTCTCTTATTAGTTCTCGAGTTATGCAGGATTTGCGTTTCATTTGAATAGGTTCCCCCTTTCAGAAAGGGAGGGTTCTCAAACCAACATAGAACATTTTTTGTCTTCAAAAACCACCACATGCTAAATTTGGTTCCGTTTGCTTGATTAGTTCTCGAGTTATGCAGAATATTGTGTTTTCATTTGGATGGGAGCCATCCCTTTTATGACGGGGAGGGTTCTCAAGCTACCATAAAAACCTTTTTTGCCTTCAAAAACTCACACATGCTAAATTTGGTTTCTTTTGCTTGATTATTTCTCGAGTTGTGTAGAAATTTGTGTTTCATTTGTATGGGAGCCCTCCTTTTTAGTGAAGGGAGGGGTCTCAAACCATCATAAGATTATTCTCCGGCCCCAAAATCCCTGCATACAAAATTTCATGCCGATCGGTCCTTCCGCTCGCGAGTTAAATCGTGACAAAGGAAACCCCAACTCATTTTTATTATATAGAAGATTTGCAAAGATAAGCTTCAGCGCCATCTCTGTGACATGATCTGGAACTAATGTGGTTATTTAAAATGTCTTAATTTTAAATTTTGAACAACTTTTCTCAAGACAGCAACTCTCTAGAGCCGAATTTGACAAAGATAAACTACAGCGCCATCCTTACAGCACAGTTTGGAACTAATATGATAATATCAAAAGACGATTCGTTACGAGCTGAGAAGCTGCACACGTCAATTCTCTACAATGAGTCTGGAATGTTTTATATGCATTTTTGTTAACACAGCCAAAATAAAAGTTTCTTCCCTTTGTAGTAGATTCCTGGGGACAATGTTAGCGGTTAATTGTCACTTATTTTGTACAACCACCTGATATTAAAAAAAAATGAACCACTTGTTTAAAAAATATGATTAAACAAAAATGAAATTCTTGTTAAATATTAGAAAACAGAAAATTTCAGCACGATTGGCTTAAAATAAAAAATGACATCGTACAGCGAATTAGAGCCACGGCACTATGGTACGGATGGACAAATTTCACGACAAATATCGATAACTTGAAAACCATTAACAGGAGACAGATGATGTCTTGAGAAGATTAATTTAAAAAAAAAATTAGATCTATCTATTGGGTTGGGTGACTAGGGTGGTCCTCTTCTGTTCATAATAGAAATTTCAACTTTTTATTCTTATGGTTTAGAGAATATTATGCTTCTACAGAATTATAGATATTTTGATTTGATGGAAAGAAATTTTACTTCTATCTCATCTACGTACCGTTTAATAACACTTTGTCTGACTTTCCTTAAAATGGGACTTAAAAAAACAGCTCTTGTGCTGTAATTTTTTTATTTGTATTTGAGTTTGAAAACTTTGCAGAGATGACTTTTAAAATGACGCACATTTTGAATATACAAAATAGTTGCTAGTTATTATAGAAAAAAAGTTGTAGGGGTTGAAGTGTAATAAAATACGTTTTTGCAAGATATGTTATTGCCTTATTTGCAAATATTTGCAAACATAAAGTACGTGAACTGAAAATACATACTCTTACTCATAAGATCTATGCAAAGTTTTTTGTCCACTTTTGCTCCCTTTAGGAGAAAAACTCGTCTTAAAATTGATAGTTTTGCATTTTTTCTGCATAATTTTCGATCAGCGCGAGTTTTTAATGAACATTTTCATATTTTTATACTAACCCGTCTCTGTTTATTTATTAACATTTATATCACAGACAAACAGACATAACACATCGAAAATTTTGCGCTACATATCATCGTCATTTAAAAAAACTAACATCATCTGTTGTGCACACTGTGATGGATGATTAAGCTGAACAGATGGCGGTAGTGTGTTAACGTTGAACGTAAGAAATTTTAGTATACGCGCTCTCTGTGGCAAAACTACCAACTAAGAAACATTTGAATTGACCGTTTAGTGGGTAATCGATGAAGAAACTGCATCATCTGTCTTAAGTTAATGGCTTTCGAGTTATCGATTTTTATCGCGAAATTTGTCCATTCGTACCATAGTGCATGGGTCAGATTTGACCTCAGTATATTAAGGGGACCCTCCCATGGATTTGGGCAAAAATAAGCCAAAGTTTGTTTTTTTTTTTGTGGGAAAATGAAAAGGCGTACGAACTTCCGGTTTTGACGGTTAAGTTTGATTATTATTCAAGATTTCAAAGAGATAGAAAAATTGGGAAAATTAAAAATGGCGATTTCTCGAAACCATGATTTTAAATCTTACTTCAAGCCCCGGGCTTGATCAATTAATCCGATTCCATCCATCAAATAATTGTTTGAAAGGTCATAGTTTTTTGTACGGCTTGAGCATTAATAATTAATTTTTTATAATTTTTGAACACGGTTGAAATAAAAAAAAGTATCGAAAAATTAAACTTTTCAGTTCAAATGATCAATATGCAATGAATTTAAGTTCAAGCCGTAGTTCAAGCCGTAAAAATATCATTATCTTTCAGAAAGGATAACTATATTTGATTTCTGTCCACTACAAGAGGCTGCAGGCTTGTAGTTGTCGCCCCATGTTTTGCGCGCAGAGGCTTACGGAAATCGCTATTTTGAATTTTTACAATTTTTTTATTTCCTTGAAATTTTTTATAATATTCAAATTTAATCGTCAGAACTGGAAGTTCTTACGCCTTCTCATTCTCCCACAAAAAAATAAAATAAAAACTTTGCCTTATTTTTTGGATGCAGGAGGGCCCCTTAAGAAGGTTAAGTTATTGAATGGAGTCACGGCATATATTCATACATTTGGTATGGGAAACGAGGTCAGCTAAAATAGGGCAAAATTGTGATAATTCACACATTTTAGTGTGTGCCATTTTCCGCAAGCACACCCTTTACAACGGCGTGCATAAATTTCATAAACACGCACCCTAAAACACTGCTCATCCACCTCTAACAAACGGTAACAAATGATCCCTATCCGCGCACACGGAACACATTTCGCCTTCTGTAACACTACCTTGCGCCGCGATCTTGATCTCCAAAGGGCTACCGATTTACTTGTGGGTCACGTTCAGTAGGCTTTATCTCCGTTGCTTCCACAAGCTCTAATATTCTCAAGTGGCCCCTCCGCCACTTCTCCGGCCAACGCGCATTCTGACGTGCAGTACCACCCGGACCGGACAGGTTGCTGCAACATAGAAGAAATGGGTCCATAACTCATCACCTCTGAAGACACTCAACGTCCCGCAGTACTAGGGCAACGCAACGCAGGGCCAACAGTCGGCAATCCTCCGACAACGACGGGCCGAGATGCGATTAATTTTAGTCATATTTTTGAGCCCACCGCGCGTGCAACCTCGGAAACTGACCGGCTGAAAAACGAGACGCATGAGGATGAAACAACAACGCTCATCACAGAATAAACCGGCGGGCGCGGCATGATGGCGCAGGGCAGTCGGAATGGGGTGTGCACTTGAGAGCGTTAATGAAATACTACTAGCTAACGAAGGTAGCCGCTACTTTGCTACACACTTACGGCTGCCATAAAGTGCCATAAATTCATAAAGCAGAGCGACCGACCGACCGACCAAACGCAGCCCCCCCCCTCATCTTCCTTTGACTACCACAGACAGTCAGTCAGTCAGTCAGTCCAGTCAGTCTGTAAATGAGCAATAGAAATAAAAGCTTTCTTCTTCAAACACCAGCCCGTCCGCGGATGGCACGGGAGGGTGGAGAATCTGTGCCCATCGAAGTCCGGGGAGTGTTTGGAAATTTTGCGCTGTGGATCGGACAAAACACATGTTCGAACAATAAGATCTTACGCGTGGTACAACTAATAACAAGCACTCTCCTGCTCGGTTGAAGACGGCACTCGAGTGCTCCGAAAAGGAGAGTACTTTGCCAAAGCAAAGGAGCGACCCGACTCTGCTGGGGGGGAAACTGGGTGGCTCAGACACAGGTCGTCGTCGTTTTTTTTTTTTTTCTATTTTGTCCGATGGAAGCTACTGTTCAATCAGCAAGCAACCAAACAATCTCCCGCACCGTTTAAGCTCTCCGTATGGGACGGAAGATTGATGGTGTAATCTCGGTTGCTGTCACAAAGCCGTAGAAGAGCTTGACCACCAGGTGAGTGTTGAAAGGTTAGTGCTCTTTAAATTATGCTAGGTGATTGGAATTACCAAACGCGTTTAGGATCTCCGGTGGTGTTGTAACTCGGTGTTGTTCGAAATCAGGTCGATGAGCACCGTATGCATCAGAACGAGCGACGGCTCACGACTTGAGCGACTTATTTTTACAACAAAGAGGTGACCTGGATATTCAAATTTCCCCTCATAACTGGAACTCCCAAAACGAACCCTAAGAGCTTGTCATTCTGTTTCGCGTGAAAAAGATCGCCATTATTGGTAATTAGTGCCACCAGAACAAAGAAGCTACAGCCATAACGACCCTGGGTCTCTTCGTCACGACTCCTCCGCTTGAAGCCTAATGACATTCTTTCCTTTCCAAATTAATTTCGCTCTTCACCAATCAATCCATTCGACGATCGAAGCATTCACTCACGTGTTGCACCCCCCAGGGAACACCTGATGGGTCGCGTGTTGCGGATGACGAGGGAGTTCATCCACCAGTTTGTCCTAATTATCCCCGCGCGGGCCCCAACTCAGAGCTGAAAAAAATGTCAAAGAAATAAAGTCAGGCGCGTGATTTCTCTAACGTTCGGACAACAACTGGTACGATCACTGGATCGAGTTCAGGTTCGCGCACTGCTCTTCTAGTAAACAACAACAAGTCGCGAGAAAGTGCACGAACGTAATTTGAATAAACGATGAATTGTTTTTTTTTTTTCATTCTCATCCTGGCTCAATTGGGTCGTAAAGGGGTTTGTTCTTTGGGGCATCGTCGTCATCGCTGTGGAAGACGTCGTGTTCTGCGCACTCGATGGCGGTCGTATTTTTTTGATTTATTTTGTTTTCCCCGCATGTTCGCGTTCGATGACTTATTTGGACAATCGGTTGATCTTTATGAAAAATAGATGAACTTTTTGCTGGCTCTTTGTTTTGTTGCTGGCTACAAAACTGGGAAGACTTACTTTGCAGCGAATGGAGGGATGGGGTGGTTTACTGTTTTCGAGGAGGTCCGTTTATGCGATTTGACCTAACTGTTTTTGGAGTGATGATCGTTTTACGATGCAAGATTTGAAGCGTCCACTACTGGGCAGGGATGACTTCTCGAATGAAGTTTTGGTTTTCCTTGGAGGAATTAGGATTTATTGCTGGTGGAACAAGGGCGGGAAGACAATGGGTGACGTTTGTTAAGTATAATATATTGATATGTTCAGGATGTTCCATTCACATCTGATAACGTGTGCTTAACGACAACAACTAGAAGAGCATACACATCGTTGGGAAAATCTACTTTTGATGATGGTAAATTTCGTTCTACCAGCAAATGACGCGCATATGTTTTACCAATACAGGATTAATGGAACGAAGTATTTCAATAATATCTATACATTATTAACAGGTCCATTTTAGCTCAGTCGACAAAGGCACTGCCACAGAGCAATTTCCTGGACTCCGTAAGTTTAGGGTGTGATTGTATTTGCCACACAACTATAGAAACCCTTGCAACACACTTGTTGCAAATGGGTTGATGTAACTTCACGGTATCTCAATTAGGTGTCAATCAAGTTGCCGTAACTAACTATGATAGTTAGGTGTTGCTTGAGAATGCATAATAAGGTACCTGATGTCGGAAGCTCTCAATTGATATTGGTGGAAGTGAATTCTAAACACAAACTTGAGAACAGGCGATAAATTAAGGAAACTAAGGAAACGCGCAACCTTGCCTTACAAGGATGGATCCTTTTTGAAGCGCTACTTTGAATTTGGCATATGACAATATTCCATCGAGTAACTAATCCGCAGCTGACCTAAGCTCGTCATAAAACACCACGCTGATTCTCCTCGTAGTTTTCAATAGAACACAGCGAGCTATCCGGCCATTCTCAACTTCCTTGGCGATGGAAGAATCGTGTACACATTGATTATTAATTTCATACACTTTTAAAATGCTTTGAAACTGTTAAGATATGATCGAATAAGCTGTGCTTCATCTGTACACCATATCTGTGTAAGATTAAAAGTTAACTCATTCTTTTGGTTGGTTTTATACCAGTGTGTAGCACTAAATGCTTTTTCCTTTCACTGCTGTACTGTACTTTTTTCACTTCAGAATAAACGAGTTTGAATACAGATGTAACTTTGTTACTGCGCGATTTTCTCTCTACAATAGGTTATGGGCCTAAACGTGGAAGTTTTTTCGGAAAATTATTCGTAGTTTGGACGCTTTTTTCTCGGTACGCGAGTGACAAAATGCCTGGAAGTGGTTCCGGAAACAGGGCTGGAACGTCAGTCGGAGCAGCTAGTGCGGTAGTCCACAACATCTCGAGTATTCCGGGAATCGAGCGGCTCACCGGTCGTGATAACTAGCTTGGAAACTTGCTGGAAATTGCTGTACAAACATATTTGGAGCTGGAGGATCTTTGGAGCGCTGTGAAACTGGAGAAAAATGAGGACGGAACCGACAACGCAGTTGACGCCGCTTCCGATCGCCGGGCGAGAGCTCAAATCATTTTGCTTTTTGATCCCGTTAGCTACGTGCACATCAAGGAGGCGAAATCGGCGAAGACTGTGTGGACGAAGCTAGAGAGCGCATTCGACGACACGGGGTTGACCAGAAGGGTCGGATTGCTCCATAAGTTTGTAAAGACCAAGCTGTCCGCTTGCTCCTCGATGGACGACTATGTCAACCGGATTGTCATTACCGCGCATCAGCTAAACGGAATCAACTTCCCGATTTCTGACGAATGCGTCTTGTCGTAAAAGGTTTCTCGAAGCAAGACGGGGTGGACTATAGCGAGACCTACTCACCCGCGGTACGACATAGTTCACTGCGGTACCTTTTTGCCTTGTCTGCCCGCCACGGACTGTCTATTCATTCTTCGCCAGCAAATCCGTCAAATTATCCATACACCAGGCATGAACAATATTTGCCGTGTGAGCTGGCACGCCATCTTGCTGAAATACATAATGATCTTCTCCATAGAACTGTCGTTGGTTCGAAACAACAATTTCCTCCAAAATTTCCGTTTTATAATGCACGGCGTTAATTTCCACTCCTGTGTTAATTTTCACTATCGATGAGAATCAACGCTAGTTTACCTTGCATGCAAATTGCTCCACAAACCATCAACGAAGCTGCACTTTGGGGCGCAGTAATATTTTTCTTAGCTGCTGTCCAGACCCGATCATTGTGTGCGTTGTGAGGCTCCGCAAAAAATAACTCATGATCCTCGTACCGCGAAAGTATAACCTTTGCTCTATCCAACCTCTTTTGCTTGAATGGTACGGAAACGCCATGAAACTTACGTTTTTAATAGCCTTGAGTCCAAGATCACGCCGTACAATATTGTTGGTCGATCCGTAGGAAATGTCCAGGTCTGACGCCAGTTTCCATAATGAACGTTGTCCTTTGCGCCGAATACGCTTTTGATGATTTCCTGTGTCCGTCCTCCAAAGAGGACGTCTCCTGATACTTTTTGATGATCTTGTATAACGTTTGCATTGAAAAAATGAACAAAAACTGCCGATTTTCCCGTACTTCACCCGTACTGACAACAATACCCATGCAGTATCAATCATAACAACCCATGAGTCAGCAGATGAAATTTGACAGCTCTATAACTCGAACTCTAACCGTGATGGCAACAACATTGAAGCAACTCCCTTCAGAAGTCCACGCGTTCAAAGAACGGCACCTCGCCGTGTCAAAAACGGACATCGTGCGGCACTTTGTGGACGCCGTATATGCCCGTTCCGGAATCCAAAACATCATGGCACTATTAGACAATAATCAGAGCATCGAAAGAAAGCCCGGTTCCGGACGCCCGACGACTCCGAGCGACAAGATGCTTCAAAGGATGTTGAGGCGGAAGACCGAGGAAAAGTGGCTACATCGCTGCGTGCGCTGGGCCGGGAGGTCGGTTCAACCAGCCTAACAGTGAAAAATTACCTGGCAAACATGGACATACATGCCAGGAAGCGGAAATCGCGTCCACTGGTTTCGGAGCTGCAGGCAATGACACAGCGGCAGTGGCTGAATAAGATGGTCAACTCGATTTTCACGGCGAATTGCGACGTGGCGGTGGTTTTGGACGACGAGAGCTATCTCGGACTGGCAGGGCACTTCGTATTTTACTGCGTCCACGAAGGAAGGTGCTGCTGTGGCTGACAATCAGCGAGAAGGGGATGTCAAAGCCGCTTTGGACTGGCCGTGAACAGGAAAATTTATAGTACGAACGACGTGGTGTTCTGGCCGGGTCTGCGATCGTTGGAGGAGATGAAGCGGCTGAATATCGATGTGGTACCCAAGTCGACGAACCCACCCAACGTCCCCCAGCTGCATCCCATCGAAAATTTCTGGGCCAACCTGAAGCGTAAGATCTACTCATACAATTTTGCCGCAAAAACTGAGGAGGAATTAATAAATAAAACGAAGAAAGAACTCGAAGACATGCATAATTTCGTCCACCATGGCGAATGTTCCGGTTAACTGCCGGACGCCCACATGCAAGAGCGTAGATTGTTTTTGCAAGTAAGCTCGAAGAATTACCTAAATTTATTAAAAGCAATTATCTGTCATAGTTTTTTTTATTACCATCCGAAAAAAAAGTTCATTTAGTCGCACTGGTTCAACACTAGAGTGTCAAGCTTGGCGTCGGTGGTTCGTCTGTCAAATATAGAAGCATGCATGGCAATTTCTTTTCGCCCAATATCGCTAATTGACGATTCCACACGGCGACATAAAAAATATCAAGTCGTATTGCGCGCCAGCGTTTGATGCAAGGTTCCGTTCCGCGTTTTCTTGATCGTAAAATAATCTATGTAGGTGTTCGAACCATGCGAGCAAACCCATTGTCTGAGGTTAACAATTTATTTTGAGAAATTCAGACGTTCAATTTTAGGCACATATTCCAGTAGATATTGTTTGGTCGAGACTTTTTCTGACACCGCCAGTCGCATGGTTAGGGGCTATTCATAAACCACGCAGAATTTTCTGGGGGGAGGGGGGTTTGACCAAAGTCAACGCTCTATACAAAATTTCAATAAATTGTATGAAGAAAAGTCTACGAGTCTACGAAAAGAGGGTCTGAGATTTTCAAAAATGAGTATACGTGGTTTATGAACAGGCCCTTATCGACGGCGTCACTTCTGAAGTCCATTTCATAACAAATAACCTTACGGCTTCCTTGAGTCCCTAAATAAATCAAAAAGATCGTAAACTGATGTATTTCTTTATTTTTTATCGCAACATAATCACATTAGTTTTCCAAGGGGGTCACGGGGCCATTACTGATTCAAAAAAAAGGTCGCAAGACCAAAAAGGTTGTTAACCACTGATATAGGATAACGGGATGGGATGATAGCTTAGCTCTTTCCTTCGGCAAATGTACCAAATATGTCTTTAAGTTACCGACAATCAACAAAATTACGTTTCATTTAGACATTATTAATCAGTTGTGTACTTCCGCGTACTTTTGGATTTCCTTAACTTTTAAGGCGTCATGATTTCACTGGCTTAGCTTCAAATGATCTAAATTTTGCTAAATTGAACTGATGAACCAAATAGTGCAGTCTAGATGTAGAAAAGGTAGGCAAACGTTATAAACTAAGCGTTCCAATAGTTAAATAGCAAGTGATTTAACAAGAAACCCTTGTACCCAATGTACGGGTACATACTTTTTTTTCTATATTCCAAACTCTGGCATGTAGTATTATTAACGTAGTAAGAATGATTATATTCGAAAAAAATGCATTGCAAATGAATGAGTTTTGGTTGTGTGTTTTTCAAAAGGCTCATCGAAAAAGTACCGAAGAAACAAAAAGCCATGCAGAGGGAATTATAATGTTTTGATTATATAACTGCCGATGAATCATATGAAAAATCAATTTCAATTTTTCAAACTGTTTCAAAGCAATTTCAATTTAGTTTGTTTTGAAATTTTATGTAAATAAAGCAAATATAACTGACAATGCCTCCAATCAGAAAATTAGAAAAAAAAACCGTAACAAGACTGCATTTCATATTATATCTATCGAATGGGACGAAGTTGCATCGATGATTAGACCCAATTTAGTCAAGGGGGGATATACAGTTAGAACGAGAAAAAAAACCATTTTTGAAAACACAATTTCAAGGGGAAGTTTTAACTCAAATCAATCGAGACTATTTTACAACTGTAAGTGTATCCATGTAGCATACAAACATATATTTTTACTTTTTTTTCAATAAAATGGCGGCCGTTGAAGAAATCCACCTTGTTTCCGCCATTTTATCACATTTTTAAGTATTTTATAATAAAATATTACAATAATTTTGAATTCATACAGAAGGCAATATAACAATAAAGAAATCCTATAAGTTTCGGTTTAATCGAATAATTAGTTTTTTTTGTTTTTGATTACACATAGTTTTTGAAAACACCGGCATAAACTCCGAAAATGCTGTTTTAAGAAAAACGCGTTGAAAGTTTTTATTACGGGTCTGCGCGCAAAGAAGTCGTTTTGGAGAAACGATGAATTTAGAAAACTTTGAATTTAGAAAAAGGGGTTCCAGGACCGTATTCTACGGGAAATTTACTAACTTTTTATGCAAAAAAAAAAATTGAAATTTTTGGTCATTCTAACTGTATATCCCCCCTTATTTCAATAAATTCATATCCCTCGAAAGTTTCTCACTTAATGAAGTAAATTATGTAACTTTCCGTGATACATACACAGTTAAAATTATTTTGTAATTTTCAATCTATTTTCGTTAATTTAGGCATTTAGGCTGTAGCCGCGGTTCATTTTTTCAACATGACAAAAGGTTTTTCAGTTTTCTTAGAAATTCGTAAGTTTCATCCAACATGGCATTACATTTATATTCATACACACTTAGAAATTTTGAATTTTACACGAGACGTAAATCATGTTTGCAAAAAGTCAGGGAACGTTAAGAGAGATTTCGTGTAAAATTATGTCTCCTGAAATTGACACACACGCAATTTGACGAAAATATGTTTGATTGAATTTATTTTCTCGTCACTTTCAACTCATTCTTATGTGCTAAAGGACGCTTGTATGTGTCGGTCTCAGGAGACAGAAATTTACATGGCATTTTGGTAGTGCGTATTAAAAGAAGATTCAGGTTGCTGCGATGGGCGAATCCGGATCTTAACGGTTAACAGCTCAATGGATTCTGAAACAGCACGATTCACAGCTGCTTCACACGATTCGACAATTTACTATTTACTATTGCAACAAGAAGACAAGATGTGTACAATGAATTTCAACAAGTACACACTACCAAAATCTCGTGTAAATTTTTGTCCCTGAGACCGACACATGCAAGCGTCCTTTAGCGCATAAGAATGTGTTGAAAGAGATGAGAAAATAAATTCAACTGAGACACATCTTTTGTCGAATTGCACAGTATGTTTCCAGTTTCAGGAGACATAATTTTACACGAAATCTTTCTTTACGTTCCCCGACTATTACATTCCCCGACTTTACGTTCCCGGACTATTTACAAACATGAATTAGGTCTCGTGTAAAATTCATAATTTTTAAGTGTGTAGACAAAATTAAACTGCTTTAGATGTCAAAAATGTCCTCTTTTGTCTTCCGCTCTTGAACGCTGAATGACAGCTAACCGAGAAAGCAGCACGGAAGCTTATTCGACAAAAAAATCAATGCAAGAAGGTTTACATATACATGATCATGAAAATTCACATGTTTTTGCATTGGAGAATGTTTTCAGTAAGATGTATTAACCTTGAAACGAGTACTTATGTATGATCCGATGGAAATACACGTATTTTTCAATGTTTATCAATGCTCCAGATGTTTGCATAATTTTGTATTTAAAATTCAATAAATGAATAAATTACATTGGTATGTTGGTATGTTTTTATCATCATTTATCATATGTTTTTATCATTTGAATGATTTACATCACGTGTAATTTTCATTTTTTTTTTGTTATGTACCTACTACCAGCTGCTGATCAAATTTACTAATAATAATATTTGCTAAGTCAAATCACCATATCACAACACAGTACAAAAACATCGACAATTCATATGGGACTGGTATGCAGTTACAGACAGAGCAGATCATCATTCAAAAACAGGCACAGCTCTTGAGGGTGGAACGAACAGTTGACATTAGAATTACATATATCTCGGATTTTTCCATTGGGGCGAATCTAACATTGAGAGGATTCGCCCCGGTCTCGTCTCTTTCATTTATTACAGCGTCGTTATAAAACTTTCGATGGATCCTTTAGTTCTGTTTGAAACACAACAGTGATGGTTAGCATTCACTACAAATAGTAGAATGAAAATCGTAAAGGGGATTGGAATATGAATGAGAGAGAATACTTTAAACTTAAAAAGAGTCTCTCAATGTTAGATTCGCCCTTATGAAATAAAATCCTAGATATGTATTTCCATGATTGAATTTTTTTTGTGCGATATTATTGATTCGCCAATCTCAAATCTCATCCCTGGAGCAGTAACTGGTTTCGAGCCAACGACTGGTTTTATTTAGTGATATACCAATATGAAATTCTTGAGAAAGCCTTAGTAGATGACAACGCAAATAAGTAGATGATATTAAATCCAAATCAATTGAATGGTTTTGTCTTTTTAGTGTAAGTTATTAACCTATTCGTAGCTCAAAATCGCAAACGACCTACTAAGATCATCTAAGCAAACGAATAGCTAGTGAATGATCTTTCAAAATTTGATTAGTTTATGAGTTACAACTGAAAATGCAATCGACCACTACTTATTAGGCTGCGTCAAGGGACACCTACCCTACTTTCATATTTATCTCTAGCAAACTTCCACTTCATTAACACAAGGTTGATATGAAATTATTACCTATAATAAATTAATTAAATATGATTAGGTTGCTAAGGCTCAAAAGCTTACCACTATTCATTACGCTGTCATTTTTTGTAGACTTCAAGTGTAAAAAATACGGGGTACGTTGCGTCAAAAAATCGGAAGCATCTTCATGTAGTCATTGCCTTGTAAAATGATTCAAGGAAACGACTGGACGTCAATTTAAAATTCTTGAGAAATGCTCCCGGAGTAATTTACGACTCTCAAAAAATCATTACCTTTCTTACCTTCACCTGCTCTGGTAAATATTTCGTCAACTAATCCTTCGAAACAACAGATCATAATCTATTTCGGACCAGCTAAATCTAGGTCAGAATTTGCAAAAAAAACCAAAGCCCATACACCAGCTACCGTAAAATCCCCATCTCAAACTGAAACCCAATACCGTCTTTCTTCCTTTCTACGAAATTCCACTCCCTCACAAAAAGAACGAGACCCAAAGGAAGTAAACCGATCCCGTAAGTAAGAATTAACCTGTACCCATGCAGCACACCTGAGCCTCAAAGTTCCAGCTGATTACCTTCATTAAAAACGCTCTCGATTACAAAGGGCTCTTCCGTTTGGCAAAGAAGTTCGAACGAAAAAACGACCCGAAACAAAACAAAATTTGAAGGAATTTCTTTGCCTGGCCCATCCGTCCGTCCATCCGCTCAAGACAAGTGCCTTCGTAAAACCGAAGGACAGTGCGGAAGGGAAAACGAGAATAATGCAAATCACCCACAATGGCGAATCACTTGTTCCGAGCCGAGCCGATTCACTACTGTTGAAAGGAGAGGATATCCTGGACCCGACCAAACAAAGCGGAAGGAAGTCACCGGAGGAGACAGACAGGGCGAATGACCGCACAAAGCGGACAGGAAGAAAAAGGAAGTTTAATTTTTCATACACAAATTCGTGCTTTTTATTTTGTCTTGATTGTTGTTGCAGCGCTTTCGGCTGCCGTCTTATTGTTGTAAAAAATTCTTAAACACTAAACAACTAAAAACAAAATATATTAAAGATTCTCCTAATGGGCGAAGGTATCTGCTCTATATGCGGTAGAAAATACACGGAACTCTGTACAATTATTTCCCGAATAAAAGACAATAGGCTATTGTAGAGGGAGCGCTTAGTAGGAAAAATTTACCTCTGCTTAGTTTCTAGTTTTGTCATGATTTCACTCAAATGAATGGCGCTTTAGAAATGCATCCGTTTCTGATCAATTTTTTTGTATTAAAATTGTCTGATTTGTCTTTTCTGCTTAGAAGGCACATTTTTCACATGTGAGATGGCTCAGAATTCACTCGTCACTTGCATTCACTCACGGTAGGAATTTCATACAACTGAGATCCTTTTTTGAAATAGTTCTGATTTGTGTCACTTAGGGTTCCACAAAATGATACTATAAGTGTGTGGGTGTGTTTGTGTGTGTATGTTTTAAAATTAAGGGTGCGTTAAGAAAGTTGGAAAATTAAAAAAGTTTTACAAAGAAATTATCCTAGCTGACTAGTTTAGAAACTTTCTTAAAAGTGATTTGACTTTCCCCTCCCTTGATCGGGACCTGGGACTGGGAAAGCGACCAGCAGTAACTCAAGATTTGCTTGCTCGGATTGATATAAAATAAATAACTTACGAAAACTAAAAAACAATTTTTGCGACGTTTGAATTTCTACCGGGAAAAACACGCTACTTTTTGGTAATTTTGTTGAAAAATTCGAAAAACTCGGATTGGAAATAGATTTCACTTCTCTCGCGGTGAATAAATAACCTATTTACAAAACTTTGAACTCTGTCTCTGTCACTCTTCACTTTGAAGAAGATCGCGCACTCTTGGGTCTCTCTCTTTCGCTCACTATCATCTATCTCTGTAGCACTACTTGGTAGGCAATAAAAAATCTAATCGATCGCGGTGGCAATAGGATTCAGTCTTTTGCGGTGAACTCTGTGTTTTTGTGTTTTTTTGTGACAACCAAAAAAGGCACTTTCGTTGAACTTGGTTGGTTCGGATCACTTTCTAGTAGCAGGCGATGTTACTGTGGGGCAGCACCGTTGGAATGTACTTCTCATCCTGGGCCGACTGCGACGAGGGTGAACCGGGGATCGCCTGGGATCCTGGCTGGATTCCCGGGCAACCACTTTCGGCGTGTTTGGTCAGAAGAGGCAACCGCGAGAAGGATTTGGTACAGGATGGGCACCTGAAGCGCTTGACGTCCTCGTGGGTTTGCTGGTGTGCTCGGAGGTTGGATCGATCGGCAAAGGCCCGATTGCAGAGCTTGCAGATGAATGGCTTTTCGCCGGTGTGGGTTCGAATGTGACCCTGGAGCAACCATGGCCTCGAGAAGGCCTTATCACAGAGATTGCACTTGCAGGGAAGCGTGTGGGTTCGGATGTGCATCTTCAGCGCTCCGAGGGTTTTGTACGGCTTGTCACACTCCTTGCAAACGAAGATCTTCTGAGCCTGGTTGCCTTCAGCTGCTGGACAATGGAACTGCTGGTGCTTCGATAAACCCGAGTAGGTCGAGTAGGACTTGCCACAGTCAGGACATTGGTAACGGGGAGCACCGCTGGAACCACCACTTGGCTTGTCACTAGACTTCTCACTTTTCACTTTCTGGATGTTGGAGTTGGAGGCGGACTTCTCGGTGAGGATCGATGGCGATGAGCTGATGTTGTTGTTGTTGTTTTCCTCGGAAACGGTCGACGGACTGGAGCGGGCCGGTGAAAGCGAGCGATTCGAAGAGAGGTACGAGTTGAAAGAGGTGTGGCTGGAGGTTGGCGACAGTGTGGGATGTTCTACAGGCATCATGAGCTGATGATGATGGCTGAGACTGTATGGCATGTAGCGGTGCTGCCGGGCAAAGGACTCCGACTTGATGATGTTGTTGTTCTGGTTTATCCTCAGCTCGGCCGCAGGATAGGCAGGAACCATGGTGGGCGGTGAGATCGATTCCTGGCGGCTGTACAGGGCAGGGTGTGGTGGCGAGATGGATCTTTCGCGCTGGCCGTACGGAGATAGAGGCTCCGATCGTGGAGGCGAAATGTGATGATGGTACGCCAGGTTGTAGAGATCCGAGGGATATGGCATTGGGTAGTGGAAGTGAGGATATCCGGAGTACACATTGGGTGCGGATTTGTAAAAGTTGTGCAGTGGTTCTGCGGGGGAAGATGGAGATCGTGAGGGTGCGTAGTAGATTGAGGGATGTGATCCGTAGATCGGTGTTGGGACGGAAATTGGGGATTTGATTTCGGTAGGATCGGGAGATGACGATGGGGGTGGCGTCGGTAAGGTGTCTTCAGCTTTAATCACAACGGGAACCGGTGACTCGGAACGGGCCTTTTTCTTCATGGAAAGATCCTCGGGCTTTGTGCTGAGGTTTTCCGGTTCCATATCGGACTCGGAGTCTGTAGAATTAAAATTGAGAAAAACAACCCTGATTAGTCACCAAATCACTAACAGACAAAGAAACTTTTAAGGCTCAATTTGTAATCTAAATTCCTTGCCTACTTTTGACAACGATAAACGCGAAATTCACCACAAGTGAATGGAGCCTTAATTTGCTGAGTTCATACCAAACAAGATACTAACCAATTTTGGCATCCTCCTCCTCGCTGATGAAGACGGGTCGCTTCTTGAGCGGACAGTGGCTATAGTTTTTCTGCATGATCGATGTGGGCATAGTTCACTTTCAGTTTAAGATTTTTTTGTTTCGATTTCGCACCTGGCGAATCACACACTAGAATGTTTTTCTTGTTCTCTCTCCACTAGACACAACTGTCACTTTATCCTTGTTTGATATTCCATGAAGGTCGATTTGTCCTTTTTTTTAACTTTTCTTCCAACGGAACACTCGCTAAGATCAACTGATCTTGCACGGCTTGGTGGTAGTCACTTGATTCACTTCCTTCGTCCCGAACGGCGGTGTATGCGCAACGAGCTCGAACGAACGACTGAAATCCTGCGCGCCAGCTTTGGGTAAACAAACGGGTAAACCGAACTGCGATCGCAACGAAAGCACAAAGCGAAAACAGAAACCCGAAACTGAAGAGAAATTAAATTTTAAAAAAAACGAGTGCAATAAAAAGTTGTACGTGCAACCGATCGGTTCGGCAAGTGAGCCTTGAATGGTGTTCGGATCCTGCTCGGTCCCCTGATATAGCCGAGCCGAGTCCGAAGCACTTCCCTCGCTAGAAAGAACAGGTCGGTGTCGGTGGTAGTGCAGCAGGCATTCCGGGTTTTTCCCCTTCGATCAACCGACCGAAATGCGATGGCGAAGACAAAACAAAACACAACAAACGGCCACCAGTGAGATGTGCTGTGCTGTGCTGAGCCAGGTGTTGCAGCTGCTACCCGTCCATGTGTATGCGTAAGCATATGTGTTGAGCACGTGCCTGCCTCTGCTGCACCAATAGGATCGACCGATCGTAAGGTGATCACCGCTGTCGGTGTGTAAAGTGGAAGACGGTAAAGATCACGCAAAGAGGGTGGAGCTACACCGTCAGCGTCTTCGGGTTTCACTCGGCTGCGCAGTGGAAGGAGAAGCACCGCAGGTGTGAAACCTGATTCGGGCAGGGAAGACGAACTCCGGGTCGACTCCATCATCGTCGGGTGTTTTTCACCTCTTCGCTTCTGCCCATTCAGGTTTTTCCCGTGGAACGAAGACCCGGTGCACTATGGCTTGGGGTGCAGAGCGGACCGGTGTTCGATGTTTCGTTTATTTTTAGCGCTGCTTCTTCGGCGTTTTCGGGGCAATATGGAACATAGACTCGCGGGCGCACGCCGCGGTTGTCGCGACAAGTTTTCTCCCGTCCTTTCGCGTTCGTTCGGTTCGGCGAGCTCGGCTAACTGACGAAGCCGCGTGTGGCGGCCGGCGCCCGACTGCGAGAGAGAAAATTTCTCTCAGTTCGAATTGAAACGTTCGCGCGTTCGTAGCCCCCCACGCTATTCACTACATTGGTGAGAAGTTTCACCGATGGAGAAGAAACGAACCCCAGCCACTCTGAGGGGCATTCGATCCGTTTGGTCGAAAAGCATTTAAATCGCAATCAATTTTTTCCGCTTAAATTTTCATCTGCTCCCGAAAGGTGTCACCAAAATCAAATTTTTACCTGTAACATATTCATTTTTTTTGCTCGTGTTTCCTAAACTCCCTTTAAATGCAACCCTCAACACCGGGCCTTTTGTGAAACGGTACAATGGAAATGTTTTGCAGCCGGTCGGTCCGATCGTTTCCCTCTTTCCAACGACTGGGCTTCGTAAATCAGTTAGAATCCTTGTGCAATATGCGAACAATTCTGTATGTATCGTCATGTGAGACAAAGGACCTACTGGTCCGTACGTAGGAAACCTAAACTGGGACATGATTTTCGGGATTTTGGGTGGTACCTAAACATGGGACACATTGCCGTTTGCACCGGGCATAATCCTAGCAATTAATAATGCTGCGCTCGGGGGTAGCGAAGAGTGTTGTCCCTTTGCCGTGAGTTTCGTCTAGTCGCTAAACTGGCGGGTAGTGGAGAGTGGTTTCGGGTTTCGTATTTCTGTTCCGGGTGTGAATAGGGGGAAGCGATCGGTTGATGTAGGAATGTGGCAAAGTTAGGAAGTTCTTCCGGTATTTTTTGAGGGAAAGATTGAGTTGATGCTTTGCGTTCATTGGACCTTCAGGATGCTTCTAGATGAAA
>JASCZW010012340.1:0-28840 GCA_034211315.2 Aedes japonicus
TTGTTCCATTTGTGACAAAACATTCGAGAAGAGGACATTACTCGGAGCGTCACATGAAACTGCACCGTATGATGAACGCTGCGGAGCCAATGAAATTGGTCTACGGAAGTAAGTATATGTGTTTTGTGTTTTCAGAGTATTCACGGCCGATTTTATAGAATGTACTGCACATTGATTGCACATTTAGGAGGAAGATTCTACTCTTACGATATATGTATGTGAAACTCTCTATTCCATTATGTATTAGACACTAACTTCATTTTGAGCTTGTAGTTGCTTTTCCAGAGCTATGAATCGCCATCGTGAAGTATCACAGCCCAGGTCCTAGGTAAGCTCAAATTATCCATTTTAATGTGTCCGTCAGTCGCGTTCTATATTTTAAATTTTGGATCTCTTTTACGTGTTAACTGTGTAACGATTAAAAAGTAGAGGAAACATATATATGAAACTGATTAAATAATAAATAAAAACATAATCTATATTAGTTAATTCTTGGGGCTGACAACATTGATAATGAAACACAAGAAAAAAAATGGTGATCTTGGTGGGATTAAGGGAACCTTCCTTATGTAATGCTGGGATCACTCTACTGAAATTATCAGCCTATCAAAATTCCAATCACCAATGGCTCGTGTCAATCTCGCTCGATCAACATTGCGCACGACCTCACGAAATGCATCGACTGGGATAAATACGCCGATGCGATCATCGATGGCGAGGAATTGGTCGAAGTCCTTCCTCCGTTGGAAGAGTATCGGTTCTTATCCGGATTAATCGTCAAATGTGCGATCGACGCACAGCGCAGGCCTGTACCAGGATCATTAATGAGCTCTACCGTAAACCGTAAAGCAAATCAGAAACGCCGTTCGCGATCTAACTATATTTCTCTAGAACGTAAGTCAAGGTCAAGAAACGCCGGTATTGGCGTCACTTTATCGAGGGGCTATCGCGTGAGACGTCGATGAGAACTCATTGAACATTCGGGAGACGAAAGCGAAATGCGTCGTCGGTGAATGAAGATAAGCAAAGCAACTGTTGAGCAGGCAGGCGAAAGGTGCCATCTAAGTTTTCTCGAACGCATCTTTCAAAAAAGACTTCCGCAGTGGATAATTTGACGGATATGAGGCGTGTAGCTTCAGCATGGTCAGACCCCAAAATGTCGTATTTAGCTTACATAAGCGGTCTTGGAGTTAAATTCAAGAAATTTAAGGATGAACGTTTCTGAAGCTCTAATGAATGAATATGTGGCCATTGAAGCAGGTGAGCTTCAAGCATGTCTTCCAGTGTGGAGATTTGCTCAGATGGCTATTCCAGTGATAGTGACAAGAGCAGTAGTGATAATGTTGATGGCAATGAAGACAGTAGCGATGATAATAGAAGTAATTATTTGGTACCTACTACACCGACGATAGTGACGATGGTGGTTATGAGAATGACGATGAGATAAAGAAAATGTATATATAAAAGCTATAATCAAGAGATGGAAACTTTTTGTGTTAATCAAAGTATTCGTGAATCAATTAAATTCAATTTTCTTGAATATATCACATTGAACTTTCATTATATTGTTGATCTTGAGCAAAGATATCTATAAATTATTCAAGAACACAAGGGGAAGTAGGGTAAAAGCCATATATTCGTTCACAAAACCGTGCGGTGTTTGAAACAACGTGTATTCGATTCTCCAGAAAATTTTACATAGGACTAGTCCTATTTTGTTGATCTTGAGCGACTCCGTGCAAAGATATCTATAAATTATTCAAGAATATAAAAGGGAGGGAGGGAAAATAAGGTCTATAACTCCACAGCCGTATCCTTGCGGTGATTGAAACCAGTTCCATTCGGTTTACCAGACAATTTCCAAGCGGAAATGGCCTTGTTTACAAGCCGCGCTTAAAAGCGAAAGCGACAAAAGTTACAGATTTTTTCCTTAGTTTTCATCAGTTCTTGCCCACAGTGCAATGGTTGCTACTCCGTGATTGATCAGAGTCAGTGAAATTACACAATGAAAAAACGGAATGAGGCTGGGAGTAACCTGTATACGTTTCAGTGACTCCATTTTTATAATAATCAATAACGGCCCTGGCCACGTCCTTGCAATCAGGTGGTAATAGAGAAAGAAAGTTGGTGTGACTTTTACTGTTTAGGGACCGTGTTTACCTCAGCATCCCCACAAAGGTCACAGGAAGGAGGCTTTCTATGTTAGTAGGGTAGGGCTCGATGGATCAGAATTCACCTTGATAAGTGATGTGATCAATTAATATAGTTCAAGGGACAAAGTGGACAACAATTAACGGTTTCGCTCCGCGTTTTTAAGAACACTTACCACCTCTCAATTTTCTGAAAATCCTTTGCGGAGTCCGACTGTTTGGCGTTCTGCTTCTTCCAAGGTATCTAAATGATGCCTATACAAACCCACCATGCTTGCCCCATATGGCATTGCAGGTGAACGAAAATAGCATCGTATTTCGAACCTAATTCCTCCAATCCATCAACATCGTCACTACCTTTTCGTTTTCTTAAGAATTTCCACCTGCTCCGGCGAATGTTTGATCAAAATTTTCTCCACTTCTTGGTTTAACCGGCTTGCAGCTGTCTACTAACCTCAACTTTCGGCATTGCTCCAGGACTCGGGAAAATCTCTCAGGACACTACAAACACCGATGTTCGGCAAACTTCCCGTTATATACCAGTTCCGCCACGGACCAGTCCCATTACCGACATGGCATTGCTGTAAGGGTCAAACTTGAATTATTCCGATAATAATTGTTTTGTTATATCAAAAAACACAGCGGAAAAAATTGCACGTCAATTGCTATAAACACCGCTTACACCCAGTACCGAACATTGTTCCGCACTTCATATTATCCTGGATCTTCATTTCATATAGTATGGAGCATTTAACGTCACCGAACAATATGTAACCGAAACAATAGGTACCTCGCTACACACTTAGATTTTTTTACAGTATACTGTAATTTTTTACCGAATATGAAACAGCTGAACATTCGGTAGTCGATCCGGTAGTTTTCAAGTTTTACAGTACGTTCAGTTAATTTAACTTCGCTACTGAGCTGTCAAAATTTACCGAAACGTTCTGTAAATATTAACGAACGATTGGCAATGCGCGCTGTCACATTTTTACCGAAAATAACGTAAAAAATTTACAGTTGCTCATCAAAATTTACAGATTTGTTGTAAAAGTTTTTTTTGTTGATTTTCTTTCTTGCTTTCACCATTTAAGATATAATATATTTTTTGGCATTTATTTGCGATTAATTGAATTATTCTTAAAAGACGTACTCTTCATTCAATGATAGTTGGTCTATTGAGGCTTGTCAAAAAAATTTCCCCAGTGGTTGTAGGGTTTTCCACACCTTGAAAAACCGCGGAAATATATGAGAAAAACTGCTTTTCTCCTACACATAGCCCGGGCTGATCGCAGAAAAAACATACGATGGGTTCTTCTTGCAGCAAGATTTCTTGCTCCTTCATCAAGGACTCCGATTGTGACTAATATTTGTTCCATTTTCTGCACTTACTATTAGCTGCACCGTCAAACAACAGAACTGACGAACTGGCGGCAAATCTTGAGTTTGACAGCATGGAATAAATTTACAATTTATTCGGTACTTGTTTTACAGTTTATTTTGCAAAAGAATAAATTTACAGTACATTTGTAATTTTTTTTTACAGTGTTGAGGAACTGCAATGATTTACAGTTTTGATCGGTATTTATTTTTACAATTTTCGATAGTTTTCTATAAATTACAGAAATCCAGTATTTTGGATTGCTGGAATTTTGTAAAATGTCATATTTTACAAAATTTTCGGTGAAATTACTGTTTTACAGACCAAGTTCAGTTAAAAAAAGTACCGAACATAATTTTGGAAATTTGGTGTGTACGACCACAGCTGTTCTCAACCAAACACTTAATTACCTACACAATAGATAACGCGCTATGCCCGATAACAAAACCGGTACTGTGATGAACTTTTTCCACAGAAACTCTTCATTTTCAGTGAAATATGACGCGATTTCCACCGATTTTCCTCCCGAACTAACTTTTTCCGAACTTTTCAAATTTTTCTTGGGAGCGTGATCCAACACAGATACCGCTTCAACTCATGTGTAAAATAATAACTCAAGGTTTTTCTTATAAATATCTAGGGGTCTGGTTCGATTCTAAATGCACCTGGGGAAAGCACATTAAGTATCTGCATCAGAAATGCCAGCAGCGAATAAATTTCATGTGTACTATTACCGGAACATGGTGGAAAGCCCACCATGAAGATCTGATAAAGCTTGTTCGCACAACGATTCTGTCGGTTCTCGAGTACAGTAGTTTCTGTTTTCATTCCGCCGCCAAAATTCATATTCTGAAGCTGCAGCGAATCTAGTACCGTTATCTTCGTATCGCGTTAGGCTGCATAAACTCAACTCATACTATGAGTTTACTGTCCACTGAGTTGAACATTTGTGGTATACCCCTGTTTACTATTCTAATTCGCATCTTAAAGCTAGATCACCATTTGTCAAGTGACCAGCCTAAGACGCGGCTCCCAGTCAGGCAAAATTGAGATTATAAAAAGCACCACCTTCCCAGGATTTGCAGTCCAAATTTCTTTAGGTTGCATATAGCCACTGTATAGAAATTTAAGTCTGCTCTTGTACAAAGCATCACAACTGCAAAGCAGATGTTCCGAGGTTTCACGTTCCATGTTACAGAAACGACAGATATCATTCTGAACCTGACCAATGTTTTTCAAATCATATCTACTCGGGCAATGTCCGGTACTAAACCAGTATAGGTACAAAGATCTCTCTTATTGAGCTCCAGATGCTTTTTACTAATTGTAACATTTGGAATTATAAACTTTTTCGATTGAACATACTTTGTCGTGACCAACCAATTGGTCATCATCTCCTGCTCTTCCCAAGATTTTAATTCCATTTTTATGACACACTATGATATACCGCAGAAGGGTTGTGGGCCAATAAACTGTGCATATGAAACTTGTTTAGCAAGCTCGTCTGCTTTTTCATTGCCGTCAATGCCATAGTGTCCCGGAACCCAGAATAAATTTACCGAGTTCTCTTGGCACACCTTTCGCAATGAAAGATTGCATTCCCAGACAAGTTTGGATGTGACATCCATAATACGTCCAAAAGTAACGTATGCTTCTCTTGTGTGGTGGCCAAAAACAAAAGAGGCTACTGCACAGAAAAAGCTTACAAAACTGCAACGGCTAGTATCCATTGCTATAATGGGAGCGATGCGCAGCACTCCATCAAATGCGTTGAATGCAATTTTAAATCTGCTGCCTTTACACGAATACGTGCAACTAGAAGCGGAAAAGAGTATGCTTAGACTTAAACGGTTGAAAACTTTCATGTCTGGTGACTTAGTCGGTCATCTGAGCATTTCACAAAGCTTTCAAAATGGACCAGTGATGTATATGAATGGAGACTGGATGAAACCTGTGGAAAACCATGACATCCCTTACAACATATGTGAAACGTCACGTATAGATTGGGAAGTCGGAGGTCCAACTGTTCGTCATGGCTCCAGAAAATCCATAAAATAAGATCGTTTTGCGATGCTATCGTTCCGGTTCCTCATCCGCTGTTAGGTGCTATATCGATTGGTAATTGCAAATTTTGAAAAGCTAATCGAACTCAATCCTCAAACTAAGTTCATGACACTGTACTATTGGTACATGACTCTGGAGGTGAGCCCTGTTGCGAATGTTCTTAACCGTGATTACTTCCAAGACTTCTCTAGTTCTACTGTAGTTTTTTTTTATGAAGATCCATTCCGTACATTCCATCAATTTTTGCAAGTAAGTTTGGAAGTTTTACACCGACGGATCAAAAACAAATGATTCCACTGGTTTAAGTGTCTTAAACGAAACTCATAGCGCCTCCTTCAAACTTCAAAATCCTTCCTCCGTATACGTCGCAGTATTGGTGGCTACACACTATGCATTAGAGCGAATTGCCTCTGTTGAGATCAAGTAACCCATGCAACCCAACGAAGTGAAAAAAAATTTCATTACCCCAACAACCGTTGTTATATCCGGATGTATTTTCAATAAAAACTCCTAATAAAAACGTCAATCCCAGTGTGAAAATTTCTTTTTTCCTTCTGATCCTGAACATTTTTGGTCCTTCACTCCCAGCGGTCCTTTACTCATATGAGCAGGTACGAACGTCAAGCCCAGTGTGAAAGTCATTGTTGCCTCCTGATCCTGAACATTTGGTCCTTCGACAACCAGTTTACAGTTTATATGGAAAGTCGCCTGAAAAGACCTAAAAGGTGCAACACTGGTACAGTCCCGAAAAATTTAGCTGATTATATACTCAGCCTTCCAAAATTTCAACAAAAAGTCATAATGGAACGTACTCCCATAAGGAGAAATATTCTGCCTGAAACTGCTTGTGCAGGTATTGAACAAGTAAATGTCGCTCGTAATAATTCAGTGTCAAAGTCGGTAAGAAGTTGCGCGTCGGTTAGTGCTGGTGGTAATCGGTCGCATAGAGAACCTCGTTAGCCAGCAAAACGCAAAGTCAAATCAGAGCCTTGGAACTCGTCGATGAACTGAAGGAAAAAGAACTGCCGATCTCTCTAGAACAGGATAAAATTTTAGCGGAGTAATGGAGGCTCTCAGAATCCAGAAAGATATGGAACTCAAGATGCAGCAGAAGAAAGCAGAGTTTATCAAGAAAAAGCGAGCTGCGTTCCTGTTCTGGCATATTAAGTCAAAGCTCAATGCAACACATTCAAGCATGGGTAAACGGAGTCGATACAGACGCTGGTAAAGACAAGCATAAAGCTGAACATCTAGTAGGTGAAAATGGTGTGAACGAGGTTTTGTGTCATGCGTTCAAGGCGATTCAAAGTCGACAAGTAAAAGAATTACCGCAGTCCTCGGAAACATAATGGATTGGCCAATATTCGAAAATGAGTTGAAGACGTCTACGTTTGAACGTAAGCTGACGGACAGAGATAATTTGAGAAGATTAAACAATGTTTTGCAGGGTAAGACTCGAAAAACCCCTGAAAACGTTAACATGATCATGCGGATGCTCAAATCCAAATTTGGAAGCACTGAGTGGGTAGTTACGAGCAGATTCGAGCTACTACGAAATTTGGATTATGTGAAAGACGGCAACATAGAGTCCTTCCGTTCGTTCTACAATGCGGTCGTCGGAACCGCGGTGGCATTGAAAAACGTGAAAGCGGAGATGTATTTGATGAACCCTGAACTAATCTCCCATCTGGCTGAGAAGTTACCTGTTTTCAGCAAGCAAATGTGGATAAGGCATAAAGCTTCCATGCTCAAAGAGGACAAGGTTATCGATTTTCATGACTTTTCTTGCTGGTTGGAGGATGAAATGGAGAACCAGCTAGCGAGCCTGAATCCAGTTTTTCTCAACCGGAAAGATCGAAAGGAATTTACAAGGGCAAAACCAACGGTTCTGAATGTCAATACACATGAAGTTGATCAACAAGGAAAGTGTTCATTGTGTAAATCAAACGATCACACGAGCCGGGTTAAATGTGAGCAGTTCCCTAAGCAACTAGAGCAACGCTGCTCTGTAGCAAGATCCAGTAATGTATGCTATGTATGTTTGAAGCAAGATCATTCCCGACGTGATTGCCGATCCGATAAAACCTGTACGGTATGTAACCAGAACTATCATGAACTGGTGCATTCAGATGCTGAATACAAGAAACCGAGTCGTAAGTCCAGGAGAAATGACAATGAAGATGTATGCCACGTTAATGGTAGGAACAGTAAGACTCTTCTTCGTGTTGGAAAAGTTAAAATTCGCAATCAAGACAACATTTATGAAATATTTGCACAGTTCGACGAGGGATCATCTCTATCAATGATTGATATGGATCTGGCTGAAGAAATGAAATTAAACGGTAAAGTGTGCCCGATAACTTACTGTTGGACAAATGGAATATCACACAAAGATTCAATGGAAAGAGTCAAAGATGCTATCCTTTCAAATATCTGGACCAAGCGACCAAGCTAAATGGTACGAAATGAAGAACGTGCGGACAATCAAGAATATGAATCTTCCTACTGTGAACCTTGACATTCAAAAAATTAGAAGTTTGTATCCTCTTCTTGACGAAGAAAAGGTGATTACAATCCAAAACTCCACTCCAAGGATTTTAATTGGATCAAACAACGCAGGCCTCATAGTTCCATTGAAAACGGTGCAATGCTCGATTAGAGGTTTACAATTGACTCGCTGCCATCTTGGTTGGACTATACATAGATATATCGAACCATCAACCGTAGAAGATGCTAATCAATTCCTCGTGTTCCTCTGTTGTAACGATCAAGATCCGGAACTGACCGAACTAATCAAGGAAATGTACAAAATCGAAAATTTCGGAATCAGACTGCAAAGTCCTTAACTGTCTGAAGAAGATGAGAGAGCCCTGGATATCATGAATCGAACACTAAAGCATTGCAATGATCGCTACGAAGTCGAACAAATGTATAGATACAACAATTTTACCTTTCCTGACAGCAAGCCTCAAGCACTCCGCCGCTCATCTGTTATGGAAAAGAAAATGGAAGCTTGACGCAGTTTCCGTTCTGGTACCGAAATTCCCACTAAGAGACAATCACTACAGTTTATGATGGGAATATTTGAGTCCTATAACAATCCACTTGAAGATACTATTTTAAGATTTATTGCGCCTGGAAATTGGATACAATTCCCGATGGCTTGATTCCGTAGTGGCTGGAGTGGTTGCAGCAAACCGCGACGATAAAAGAAATCCGAATACCAAGGTATTATTTTCCGGATGTTCCGTCGTTTCAAAATGTGGAATTACATGCGTTTTCCGATGCGAGTGATAAAGCCTTTGCTAGCGTTATTTATATGGATTATCGAAACTCGGACAGATCACACGTGGCTCTAGTATAAGCTAAATCACGTATTGCATCCGTGAAATCGCAAACTGTCCCAAGGCTCGAATTAGAAAGTTGTGTACTTTCTAGCCAAATTATGAAGATCAACGTACACGGTATGGATGAAGCGAAACATGTATGGTTTGAAAAAGTTCAACGAGATGTCGATTCTGATGAAATCAATAGTTTAAGAATCATTGGATTTGTAAAAAAAATCAAGCCGATTATACGCCTATTTCCCTGTATTGCTTAACGGAATTATCAGAATGAAAGGTCATATTCAAGACAAAAGCAAACCATTTGATGTAAATAATCCAGTAATACTACCAGATAATCATAGCTTCACCAACTTGCTAATTAGGACGTTCCACAATGCCAACGCACATCAAGGTATAGAAACTATCATCAACAACCTGAAGCTCCGGCAACGCATATTGAAGGTTCGTTCCCAAGTAAAGAAGGTCGGAAATACTTGCGGGAGATGTAGAGAACTACGAGTGAAACCAAATGTAGCACTTATGGGAAATTTACCACCAGACCGGAAGACCCCTTTTGTTTTCCCTTTTACGTGCACTGGCATCGATTATTTTGGACCATTGATGGTAAAGGTTGGCCCACGCCTTGAGAAACGTGCGGTCGTGCTATTTACATGTTTGACAAGTCGAGCGATACATCTAGAAGTAGTTGCTTCCCTGGACACTAGCAGCTGCCTAATGTCCATTCGATGCTTCATGACAATTCGCGGTGTTCCTCAAAAAGTATTCACTGACAACGGCACAAATTTCACGGGAGCAAATCAAGAGTTGAAGAAGTTGATCAAGGATCTCGACCAGCAGCAAATCGAAGAGACTCTCAGTGTTAGAGGTATAGAGTGGAGTTTTACACCTCCCGGGGCGCCACATTTTGGGGGATGTTGGGAACGGTTAGTTCGTTCAGTTAAATCAGGTCTGCGTGCAATGTTGAAGGAAAGACATCCCACGGATTTAGTTCTCAGAACAACCTTATGTGAGGTAATGAATGTTATCAACAATCGACCATTGACACAAGTCCCAGAAGATCCCCATGATCCTGAACCTATTACACCAAATATGTTGCTACTTGGAAGAAATAATCATATGCAGTACGATCACAAATTCGACGACAGCAACTTTGACTGTAGAGCTGCCTACAAGCATGCACAAGCCTATGCTGACCGATTCTGACGGAAATGGCTTTCAGCTTATCGACCAGAACTAATCAAACGAACAAAATGGCAAGACAACCGAAATTATTACGAGTATCGAGAACAGCCTCTCTCCCCTCTGATCAATTTTTCATCCTTACGGATAGTCTCAGCTCACTTCAGGCTATTCGTTAAATGAAGCCGGCGAAGCACTCCCGTATTTCGTTAGTGGAAGAAGGTCTCTTTTGAATGCCCCATCAAACAATTATACCATCACCTTGGTTTGGGTCCCTTCTCAATGCTCCATTCCAGGTAATGAGAAAGCGGGCTCACTTGCCAAGGTGGGTGCTGGGCAAGCTGGACTTGGACAATTATGGGGCTAATTTACAAGTTTCTGAAACAAATTGATGTATTCGTTTGATCCCCTCTTAGCTGTCGTTTTAACATGTCCACCTCGTACCCTCCCCCGTAATTCCACTTCGATTGTATCGTTAAGAGATTCCTGTCTGCTGTTCAACATTGCTCTTGAAGGTTTCAAAATATTAGCGGCGTTCAACATGCTGGGCACGACTCTCAACAGATCCAGTCAATTTATCTACTTTGCCGATGACGTGGACATTGTCGGCAGAACATTTGAGGAGCTGGCAGAGCAGCCCACCAGAGTCGAGCGCGAAGCAGATAAGATTGGGTTGAAGTGACTAAACATGCTGGCATGTGGAACCGAGCACGACAGTGCCCGGCTAAGCAGCAATGTAACGATCGACGGAGACGAGTTCAAGATCGTCGACGAATTTTTCAATGTTACTGCGGACAATAAGAACAGCCGTGAGCTCCGGAGACGTATTAACAATGGAAATCGTTGAATAATCAAGTTTTTGTTGTGTTGAAGTACGTAATCAATTATAATGTTTTGAAATGGAAATATCCTTCTTATCAACATGCAACCCTAGGAGTGGACAGCAATTTCTGCTAGAACCAAAGATGTGTTGAGTAAGTATTGATAGGTCCGAGAGAGCACGGCAGGTTGTGGTATTGAAATTGGGCGGAGGACATTTCGACACATTTTTTTATTAGGGCCTAACTGACAAACGTAAACAATGACTTCTTCCGTAAATTTCTCGTGGCACAAAAGCTATCCATGTAAGCCTCCAATTCGATCGGACAGGTGAACTCTTCCTCCACGAAATGAACACGGTGGATTGATTAGGCCAGTTTTCAATGACGAGAAATTCACGGAAAAAGCAATTGTTTACGTTTGTCAGCTACGCCCTAATGAAAAATTTGAGTCGATTTGAAAAGCGGTATGCCATTGAGCACACAATCTTTTAACCGAGCTACACCAGTGCGGGGTATGTAAGGGGAAGGGTTTTTCCTTAACAGGAAGTCGTGCCTACGACGCGCACCTCAAGCATCTGCGGTCAAACAGACTTCGCTCTCTTACGAATTGTATCCTGTAAAAAAACGCTAATAAGACCGGTTGGTCTTATGCTTGGGGTTGCCTTAGAGCTCGGAGTTTTCAAGCGACGGGTGTTAAGAATCATATTTGGCGGAGTACAGGTGGTTGGAATCTGGCACGCTGGCCAATCTCCTCATCGATAAACCAGTTTCTGTACGGTAGTTGGTCACAATCCTTTTATGTTTTTCTTCCGTAAAATCTTCCAGTGTTGCACTTGAGTGAGAAATTATGATTTCAGCTGCGTTATTCTCTTGTTTACTATACCGAAAGCATGCGTAAAATGAACAGCTGTCAAATTAAGTCATAGTTTTTTTTTTTTCGCAAAGCAGCTTGAAGGCGTATCCATAAAAAACGTTACGGTCCTTGCATTAGCAAAGTTTGGAAAGGTAATAATTTGATATAATTTTAAAAACTTGGATAGGCTTATTCCCTCCCCATTGGTGAAGGGATCAAAGGCGCCAAGATATGATCGTTATCTATAGTTTCATAAACAATTGAATGTTTGTTACTATACTTACCTTAACTAGGTAAGTATAATAACAAATCACTTGCATATAGTTTGTAGCACTTTCCCTTATGTTAAATATGTTGCCTTTAGATAATGTAATACTTGATTTTTAACTGGTTCTTGTTCTTATTTAAAATGTACACTTGACAATAATATAATCAGCTCCTCCACTTTTAACTTTTATTTTATTATTTTTTCTTATTAAGTTTTCCGCGTCTTGAATCTAAATCAATCATTAAGGCACGCCTCGGATAGAGTTGTAATAACTAACACCAACTCTATTGGAGGAACCGGGAGAGGCCACTCAGGTTCTGCACTAACATTATCATCACTAATACAGAATCTCGAGCCAACGTTCGGCAGCTTCTAATTTCCAACCTACGGTTTCCTATCTTTAAATTAAAGAAAGTGATAGATTGTCTTTAATTTTGTTTTCATTTTGTTTTTCTGCATGTCTTTTATACATCTACTCTTAGCCACATTTGCATCCAGGATTTAAAGGTAATTAAAATACCACTATTTTATAGCTTTCTAAAATAATTCCATTTTTCGTTCACCTTTATCTGTATCTCTATATTTTTATAGTTGTTTACTAGCAATACTAGTCATTAGGATAGGGCGTTGTGATAATATCACCATATATTTAACATTTTACTTTCTATCTCTTTTCCGGTGTTTTACGTGCGGAGACTTATCAACCCTATTCGAAGGAGGGAAACTCGGTAAAGACGCGGCTAAAAAGCAACACCATGCTGAAGGTGGCATGGTTCGAATCCCGGTCTGGTCTAGACATTTTTCGTTAAGGAAAATTTCTCGACTCCATTGGCATAAGGTATGATTGTACTTGCCACACAATCATACTGGGGTGTGGAAGTAGTTCGCCTCCCCGCGGTGCACCCTGGAAACGTTAAGCTCCCCTTAACGGCTAAACGAACTACAACGGAGGAAGCGCCATACGGCGCAGGAGCCGGCAGGAGGTCGTAAGCGGTCGTGACATGGCCCTGACTTCCTCGATCGGAGGAGGGACCATACGACGCGAGGTTCGGCAGGTACCGTAAGCGGTCGGGTAGGGAGATCGCGGATGATCTGGAATGCCACAGACGTCCCGAACCCTGCTTGGATCCAGGAGCATCTCGATCGAATCACCGTCAGGTCGGCGAAGCTAACTACTAAAGACCTAAGTAGTTAGACATAGTGGGTGCTTAATAAGCACAAAGCCCCTCCCGAAGTAATACCGAAAGGTGGTTCCGGGGAGGAGAAAGGCAAGGCACGGGTGGGTTTTAGTGGGTCGAGGAGTTGGCACCCTCATCCCCACACCCTGAGTTCTTCAGGTGTCTGGCCGCAGATTTTCCATCCCGTCTAAAAAAAAAAAAAAAAAAACGCTATCATACTAATGCAGAAATGGTACCTGACACATCGAAGGCACTTAATTAATAACTGTGGAAGTGCATTTAATGCTCTAAAGAGCTATAAGCAGGAGCAAGCTGTAAGCTAATTGTGAAAGCAATATGCTTGAAACGCTAAGAAAGAAGAAAGTAAGAACAAACTACAACAGTTGAGTCAAAATCAACCTCTTAAAATTAAATGGTTTGCTGATTGATCCCGATACTCAAACGTTAACATTGCCTATCTGACCGACATTGGTTACCTTCGTCTGAAAGCGTGCGAGTAGTGGATCAATCGGAACAGATGCAGGCCTTGACAAACGAGCTCTGATGCTGCAACTTGTACCCTTAGAAAAACAAATTGGATAGGCTTATTCATGGCACTCATTAATTTCCTGCTATTGATCATCTGCAGTATTATTTTCGATTAAGTTTAGGTAGCCAGATTGCCAAAACGATTGATGAGAAAAATGTGCGCCGGTTGATTAAACGTATTCCGGGAAAATTCCGCCGATTTCTGCGAAATCGAGATGATTATATATTTTTTGTATTTTCACTCTAAAGTTCATATAAAGTGGAACATTTTAGTTAAAACAGAATACTATTTTGTTAATGTATATACGAAATATGCGCAATAGTCTATGTTCCAATTTTAACTGGGCCACACCTTATATGTCGACCTCACCTAACATATTTCTCGAAACAATGCTATCATTGATGGTTATTCATTATATTATTACGATTCACGATATTATCACATCAGGTGATTTCATTGAAAAAAAAACGGTTCAATTAAACTGCAAACTTTGCGCATACACTTCGTCACATCTAATCAACATCAAGCGCGGGGAACGTTGGTAATGGCTTCAGACTTCCGCCGGGCTAGCAACGTGTGTGAATTAGTAGGGAAAGAAAATCCCCTCGGATAGAAGTGGGTCATCGTCACATTAATGTCATCAGCCATTGGGAACTCAACAAGGACGCTGACGGTGCGGAAAGTAGTTTTATTGCCATGATGAAACAGCAAATGAACATACCACGTGCTAGGAGCTACCGCCCAAGTTGATAGATTTCACCATGTAATTGATTTAATTGTATACTCTTATATTATTACGTTTCTTGATAGATTAATGATACTCGAATTGGTTTGAAAAATATTCCTCTAAGAATTGATAAGAAAGTTATGTATTACCAAGTTAAGGCTAGTGTTTTTTTTTTGTGTAAATTATATTAGAAAATAGAATATAGATAGAATAACCTTACTTGAATAAACATTTGTTTATTTTAACCTACCACATGCATATCACACATCGATACCAATTTTACCTCTTTCGTGATTTTTTAAGCAAACAGCAAATATCAACTGCCAATCACATTGGTAAATTTGCTTATCGCTTGGTTTGCTTATTTTGAACCTCCTAATGACAAACAATGTGTATCGTAATTTATTTCTCTCGAAAAACCCCCAGATGCGACTTTATATTCTTAATTCCTTTATTTGCAGCCGGACTCGGTTCCATCATCGAGTGCTAATTACCACCTGACATAGATCCAGTTGGCCTCACCAACTTTTTTTTACATTTTAGAGGAGTCAAGAGTTATCAAAAACCACATTCAAAACATAGTGGTTCCGTTGCTTGAGTAAACTAAACCAATGCAGGCAGTTCCTGAAGCAACTGTGAACGTATTAGGATGAGTCAGCTACCTATATGTCTACTGTCTACACTTCTGATTGTCAGCTGACATCAGTAAATTGGTCAACGCAGTGTTGCTTGGATAAGTGGAAAACTTGGATTGCCAATACAGTCGGATCTCTTATAGTACGGAGGGTGGCGACACCCAACCAACCTTAATTCTCGGCTGTTTTGCAGCCAATCGCAGTTTATCTAGGCACGAAGTTGTTGTATGCTAGCTGCACACACAAAATCAGCACAATTTGTTGCAGTACTGTCGAGATATGAGAATGGGTGCATGGTAGAACTCATCTTACTATAGGAGACCTGACCAATTCAAATTATTAATCGAGATACTCGTTCAAAAAATATGAATACTCAACTAAGAATTTTTGTTTTATGATTGTTCTGAAGATCATGATTTAGGCTTGCAGAATAGTTGGACAACGTCGAAGAAACTTGCGAAATTGCTTGGGAATACTGATGGTATTATGGTAATATAACATGCCTAAATATTTATTCCTCTAGTATGAAGTATCTTAAAAAGTTTGTTTTTTTGTTTGTCTTTAAGCGAGAGACTTTCAGCTGGTGGGTGGTTCGTCTCTTAATCTTTTAAAGTTATAGACTATCATTCCTCAGTTAATTGGATTTCCTGGCTCCTGCAAATCCGTCACTACAATTCTAACGTCCTTATAAGCTTCATGTTATATTTATCCATTTAAAGCGGGAAAAGGGTTAGCCGGACATGATTATTTTATTTAAAAAGTAAAACAGATACTGTGCCAATTTCATGTCAAGCACTGTTTGCCCCATCCAATGCTGAGTCGGCGCAGATGATTTATTTGCACATCATAACACGGTGATTTTCTTCAATTCCACGAAAAAATGGGTTGACATCATCCTAAGAGTTGTTCCATTAGCTGAACAAAAATGTATGAATCGTGTGCTTTTGGTTACTAGAGTATTTCCAGGATGCTTTTAGAATCTGTAAAAGACTAGCCTTCCTTAGCCGTAGTGAAGATCAAACATAATTATAATATGCCGTTATAACATGAATGTATGATATCTTAAGCTGATTTGGTTTTGTATGCATTCACTCAGCGTTTTTTCCGTGAATGGGTCACGATCAAGGTCCCGATCCTTTTGGTGGGTCACCAGTTATCCTTGGGAAGGTCGCGGAAAATGAGTCAACCTGGCAAAATGTTACCAAAATTTCAGCAAAACTTGTGCGATTTATTTATTTGATTCGATTGAATTCGATATTGAAAATCGATGAAATCAATTTATTGTGAAGTTCTGGCCTTTCCTAAGTTCTAATTTTGTAGATAGTTGATATGGAATTTACACACTTAGATTTTTTACAGAAATCTGTAAAACTTTACCGAATTCTCAACAGCTGAACGTTCGGTAATGAGTTCGGTGATTTTTTCGATTACCAAAAAAAACTGTAATCTTCTAATGCGATTACCGAATAATTCGGTAATTATTTTACAAAATAATCTGTAACTTTTCCAAGCATCTGGTTTGTTGTTTTACCGAAATTTTCTGTATTCTTTTGCAAATATTCTGTAAATAAATGTTCTAGTTATATTTGTCTAATTAAATCTACGTTTCGAGATATTTTTCGGAATATATGTTTGCCAAAATTCGTATTTCAGATTTTTTGTACTTTTGCGCATATATTTCAATAAAAAATTCAAATACATAATATCCTTTGCAATAGGAACTAGGATATTGTTCCACACAACAGCACAATCATTCGATTCCTCAAATTCCGCACCACGAACGAATAATGTAGGCAGATTATTTCAGGCTGCAAGAAAAAAATAACGATTATAAAGAGTTTATTTTACCTTACGGAAGAGTACCGGTGAGCCTTTCATCGTGTTCATTCAGTTTTATTTTGGGAACTATCCATGTAGCACCCTTTTTTACACTTTCCTTACTATGCGTCAACCACTTCCGAATTATTTTGCTTCTGATTCGACAAGAAGGATTTTACAGAAGTTCGGTGAAAAATCACCGATTTACGGTAATTTGACTTCAGTTACTGATTTTTCGGTACTCTTTTTTTTACAAATTTTCGGTATTTTTTCAAATTTACAGTTTTTTGGCAGTTTTACTTCTTACTTTTTTACCGAAAATTATGTAATTTTTATTTTACAGATCGACTTCGGTGATTCTTTTACAGAATTCTGTAAAAAGATCTTAGTGTGTACGGAGTAGGCTAAATCCTAAACTTGCGCATGACAGGACGAAACTGTGGCCAATTAGGTGAATTGTTATCGTTCTTCGTTAAATCTACTTTATTCACTTGAAATCGCTCAATTGTTGATTTGACGCAGTGTGCTGAATACAAATATGGCCCAAACGAACGGGCAATTATGTGCATCTGATACAGAAAAAGCAACCATTTTTGAAAACACGTCTCACAACTCGAATTTTTCATTCTATCCTGCCATTAATAATACGCATAATGTATTAGCAATTGCCAAACACTATTTCAAAATTGTTCAGTAATGTGAGCCAAATTTCATATGCGACCTATCTGTTTTTTTTAAGGTTAATTGGCTGGTGGTCCAAAGTCACCCACAATAGACAGGTTTGCGTTCCGTTGACGTAAGTTTGACAGAAAATCTATGGGAAAACGGTCAGATTCACGCCAACGCTTCCGCAACGTATCAATTTTGGGCCAGCCATAAGGCAGAGTGCCCAAACACACAGTAACGACAACGATAAATTGAATCTTCAAAAACAGTGCGCTTGGCAAAGTAAATATAATTATATCATTTCAAAACCTTTCGGAGAAGACATTTTTCCAAACACTTTTTTTCAACGCAATGAAGTAGAACTAATAGTCGTGGTTAGAAAGGGTAACATGTTTAAACATTTTAATTATGAGAGCAATGTCTTAGCTCAGTTGGCGAAGGCGCAGCTACGAAACAACAACATGCTGCAGTAGGCTGTGTCGATTTAAAAAAAATCGAATTTACAAATTTGCATTGTAAATTATGGTTGGAAATATTCCAAAAACCATCCCTGAAAAGTTTCACATTTTTTTAAAACCGTTTAACCATTAATATCGACTTGAAGTTTCGTATGGGATTTTGACTTTGTAAGTATGAAGAAAGTAGTATTTTTAGTTTTTATTCAAAAAAGCTACTTCAAAGTTGAGCTAAAAAATCGGAGGCACCTTGAAAACAAGTGGCCATTCTTCCAGGAAACAAGGCGTGCTTAGTTTGAGATTAAAATCAGAAAGTCACACACGGGGCCCCTTAACTGTTGAATAAATTTTTAAAACTTTAATGTTTGCTTCAATTTTTTATTATTTAGTTTTAATGTTTGATAGATTGCCCCTTTGCCTCAATGAAAAAGCGTGAAGTCGCCTCGATTTTGTGACAAGATGTAGCAAAAAAGTGCATAAAATGTACATCCATTAGATACTGGTGAACTCAAACTAAACCCCTAGATAGACGTTTTTTTTTATTGATAACAAAATATTCGTAGCAATTCGTATTGTTTTCGTACACTGCACGAGTGTTCTTCCTGTGTCAAAAAATGCTTCGTGGCTTTGACAGTTACGCGTGTGGTAGCAGTTACGCGTTGAGTACGAAGGTAGCTTCTTGAATACAAGTACAAATCAATTTACAACGAATACAACGAATAGATTTGTAGGTCCTACCTTCGATTTCGTAAAAATGTGGATTTCTCAGTGAATAAGAGGGTCGTGGAGGAAAAGTACAATTTCAGTACAGACTGTGAACAAACTCGGTGGTTATCCTATACAAAAATCCAACATGACTGTAATGTGAATATTTCGACACATGACAGTACCCGCTAGATTTAAGCATGGTTCCTATTTAATGCGGTTCGATTTTAAAACATTTTTTATTTAATTTCAGAACAATCTTGTTGCCAACATTTGACGGGTATTGGAAAGGAATTTGAGTAAGCGTAAAGCAGATAATCCACCCGTCGTTCAGGCAGATTGTCACAAAGTGAGGGTTCAATTCCTGCTCCAGCCGGTGGAACTTGAAAATGTTCCTACTATATGTTCCATGCTGGTTTCACCTTGTTATATTGCCAGCTTGAACAGATACGGTGCCAACAGCAAAAAGTGGAAGACATTGTATTACCAGTAGTGCAACGATGCGCGTGGTATGCGTTTTCCTTTTTTCTTTTGATTTTTTCTAACGTTTAAGGGCGCTAAGTTCAAACACGGCAAATCAACCCGGTCGCGCTCTAATTCTTGGTTTGTGAGAGGTGATGAGTGCAAAAATCCTGCATACCAAGCAATAAATGAATAAAGACTACCCCAAAATGCATCAGCGTAGTCAGAAACCGCTGCTATTTAAGGAAGGTTCATTAATTATGTCACGCAGTAAGGGGGGAGGGGGGGTTTGGGAAAACGTGACGATCCATACAAAAACATTTGATTGTCCATACAAAAAACGTGTCAAGGGGGTTACAAAAAGTCAATTTTTGCGTGACGTAATTAATGGACGTTCCCTTAGCAATAATTGAACTAGATCTTTTTTCTGGCTGCACCCTGTTGTTTACCTTAATATCTCAGCACTTGACTAGCGATTTATTCGTTTCATACACAGGAAAAAATCTTGTAGTAAAAACTACCATTTCACCCGACTATGCCTAGCTTTAAAACTACCATGAAATTTCTGTCAACTTTACTACGTTTATAGTAAAACCTTCAACGTTTGTGGTATATTTGACAGGCCTTATATTGATATCAACCGCAACATGGTTGATCTAATCGCAGGCATGGTAAAATCAAACACATTTATAGTCAGCTGAAAATTTTTGGTGATTGCGCTTAATTTAACCCTCAAAATAGTAGTTTCTACTGCAACTTTTCTTTGCGTGTACATTTTGTTTCAAAATGCGTGAACTTTCAATGATGTACCGAACCCGGAATGTCAGTGAGGAAGTAGGCATGGAAGGAGTTATCGAGAAAGTCCCTGCGAACAGCGATCAGAAATTCAGTTAGGTTGACGTACGTTTGCTGATAAACCGAAATCGGGTCGAAAAAAGTTCCTGCTAACCATCGCATCGTTGAGATAAACGTATAATAAAGGCATTCGAGTACAGAGGAGGCTTCCAAAGCGGTATGTGGCCAAAAAAGTTTGTACTTCGCAGTTCAACACATCTTTGTCAAAAAAACGTTTGAATCCTATAAGAAGCAGGAGCAGCCGAACCGGAATCCGAAACAAGAAGCATTGATCAGGCCCAGAGGGCGAAAGTTGTACGATACGATGCTTGCTGGGAATTCTGACTGTATAATCATGGATGAGAAATTTACTTGAAATTCGACTACAATTTTATACGGTGCGTGAAGCCGGAAGTATTGAACCAGTCTGAGACATCCGTTCAATTTTGGTATGTAATCTATAGTTCACGGCAAGCTATTTGTGGATGTGGTAAGAGTTCCGCAACCTCCATCACAAATGCTTCGATGAACAGTTAAATATATATCAAAGAGCCCCAAAAGGACCGGTACCAATTAATCGAAGCCACATAAATCGTGCTGCCTTTTGGTCAGATCTTGCGTCTTGCCATTATACAAAATCAACGGTAGAATATTTCATTCGTTCCAAAGGGCATGAACCCTACTAATTTCCCGCAAATTCTAACCAATTGAAGAATTTTGGGCATTGATGAAGGCATATCTTAGGAAACATGTCTCGGCACGGATACTATGCAACAGTTTGAAAAAGATTGGAAGAAAGTTTCAAAACGTTTCGCTAAGAAGTCTGTGCTGAATCTTAGCTATCTAAGCTTCAACCAATCGCAATGTTTTGTGATATAGTGGATGGATTATTATAATTTGTGATAACTTAATGCAGACGTCTACCAAATTTGGCAGATCGAAAAGCACTCGAGACCTACCTGGTACCCCTCGTTTGCAAGATGCTGCGAGGCGGACCGGAAGATTTCACGAGCTACCCTCCCGCCTAAGAAGTCGTTGCTGAATCTTATGAAAAACGTTCGCAAAGGAGCACAGGTCAACATACAGACACTGCTTGCCATTATTGACAACACTAACCTTTTACTACTGTAATGTTAACAGTATATCTAATCAAAATTGAATTTCCAACACTTACGTTAGTATTTACACTGAAAACTGAGTCCGTACATGCTTTCTGATTCTTAGTCAGAGGAACGAAGAGTCGTTGTGAGAATATCACTAATGATTATTAGAATTATCATATTTGCTCTGCATGTTATCAAATACTACTACTTTTCTTCTTCTACTATCTATTATTAACCTTATGGGTCGAGAGCGGTTGAGGGTTTATGGATTGGTCCGAGTTTAGAGACCTGCCCAACCCCTGCCCTGCATGCTGTTTTGGGTAAGGTCGATAGGTAAGTGTAGGATCTTACAATAATAAGAAAGTAACTTTACAAACGTGTATTATGTAATGATGATAATGTAAATGTAATGAGTAGGGATGGGACCACCAGGGCACGGATAGAAGCGATTTGGACGGGGAAAGTTGATATTCCTACTCCCTACTAGCTAACATTTCGTTCACGCCGTTCTCCCCACTCATTGGGCGGTCCCTCCACGTATGATGGCTTGTTCCTCATTGTAGGGTAATCTGCTTACAGGTCCGCCCTCTTCGCCACAGTTTTAAATTCAATACAGACCGATGTCGAACCTGATCAAGTCATTCGTAGAGGGACGTTCCAACAGTGATGTATGCTGTCTTGCAAAAATGAGTGGTATCTTGAATCGTACAAAGCATTCAACCATTATAATTACGATGAAGCCATGTCTGGTCGCTTCATCAGAAAACCAATCGCTGTAAATAAACACACTGCCGTGTTAACAACAATTTTATGACAACGCAGCAGGTTTTGGTAAAAGTGAGTAAAGTGCCAAGTGGTGGGCGTTTTTGAAGGCACAATACAACATACTGAGAGATAGAGATTTCGCGGCATGAAAGTAGTGATACAATTCTGCCATAATAACTTTCTATATCAATAGAGCAACCTTCACCTTAACATGCAGTAGAAATTTTAAACACACCACATCGTGCTTTTACCACTTGCGCCGAACTTTTTATAGTAAATCACACCTGCGCGTGCCATCATTCCACGTCGTCATCGATTCAATCTAATAAAAATCGTAGTAAATAAGAAAACCCTAGCAACGTATGACGAAGAGTACTTTACAAGCAATATCGATATATAGCAAAAAAAGGTGTTTACAATGTGACGGAATGCGATGTTGTCGTCGTCGTCAGTGCCGTTATCATCTCTGTGAGGGCAAGCATCGTCGACTGACGATCAACATGTGCTGTGAATGTTTTTAATTGAGTAAAGTCATATTGCCTAATGTGTTTACAATTCGAAACAGCCAGGTGGTGTTTCTATAGCCTCTTTCGATTGCATTTGCTCAATTTAAAATTCAAACATGCTCGCCTGGAAATTCTCGCCTTCGATTGAATTAACATGACCACTTTTGCGACGAAGAATATTAACCTATTAGCTGCCTTCTTTAGCTCCATATCGATTGCCACAGAACTATCGATCACATGTGCAGATCTTAGATTAGAGGTAAGATTGCCGAAACGAACTTGTCGTCTGAATTTCATTTCTGGAAGTTTGTTGTTAAGAATGTATAATATTCCTTTAGTAACGTGAATTCGAGTGAAATTGTTCACATTTTCTTCTTCGAAAAAGCCAAAAGAAACAGGGCCAATAGTCTGATGAAAACTTGAAACACGTGCCCCATTACTTACACAATTTCATAATAGGTTTTTATCAACTTCTCAAAATATGAAGTTATGTAACTTTAATACAACTTTTACAAGTCGTTCTAGGTATTCGAAAATTACTATGCGATGCCCTACACTGAACAAATATTTCATTTAGCTACTACTGAAACACATGCTACATATTGTCAATACTCTATATTAGTGACTTTTCACGTTTCCATAGAAAAGAAAATTCATGACTTACAATCACTTACATTTCGTTGGTCACGTAAGATTCACTTGATTTTGCAAAGCATTTTTCACTTCCTGTATCACATGAAAGATAAGTGAATTTTAGTGGATAGTTTCCACCTGACTATGTGAATATTTCTTTGGGTGTTATTTTGTTTTGCCAACATCATAGACTGTTCCGAAAATATAAATACACTTTCTTTCTCAAATAAAAAAGACCATACTTTGATTTTTTTATTACTTCATTCTCAAACATAGTAAATGCAATGTTTTCTTTCCATCTGCATTTCAATTTGCTTGATTTTTCATAGAATAGACAAATTCTCTAATTTTGATTCTCAACATTACTCACTAAAAGCTTCTGCACAGTGCTCTCTCCTACCATTTTCGCCGCTTTGACCCGGTTTTGATTATATTTTTACAACACCATCCGCTGGTTTCTATGTGTTTTTCTCAGCTCCGGCTTCGTCATGGCCAGAAAGCTGAGACAAAATCGCAAGTAACAATTGTAAACAATGACTTAAAATGCAGAAATTTCTACTGAAATGCCTGGTTTGCTAACATCTATAGCGCCAGTACCGGACGGGCTGGTAACCAACTGCTGTATCTGTTTCTGATGCTATTACATTTGTGGGAGCAAGCAGATTCCAGAAAAAATACGCTAGAAGTCATTGGTTTACAAATGTTACTTTCGACCTTTGACTATTTTTTTTCTAGTCAGTTTCGATAGGACGATTCTGGTTGTTCGATGTCTAGATGTTTTTGGGTCGATAAACTTTTAACGGTTTTTTTTTACTGCTATGAAAATCCGTAAATGATTGGCAAAATTCCATTTAGTTAAAAAATTTCGTTTTCTAATGCAATTTCTTTATTTCTACCGTTTTTATACGTGGCAATTAATAAAGACAAATCAATTTCTGTTTTTATGGAACCATTTGGAATCATGGATATAAAAAAGATAACGTTTGTAGTTCGAGTGGTTTTTTTTCCAATTCTTCTGCGATAAACCTTTAAATCATGACAAATGCTGCTTGTCTGCCTTTTGGGTTATTTGTGTTTTTAGGTGTGCACTGGATTGCTGATAATCCCAAATAGATTCATTCTGTAAAAGATCAAAAGATAACCTTGGAATCCCAAGAAATTTCAATAAGATGATCAAAATAGTCGTAATACCTTTTACTGATAGCTGGCTTAGGCATCTTCTCTGCAGAAATACGCAATGTAATTCTAGTTGCTTAACCTAAGTTTCGTATAACATAATTATACAAATCTTTGAGATCTTATTTTGCCGTAAACTTTCCTGTTAACCACTGATCTACACAGATACGTTTATTGACTATGACTTTCCTCCTCCCTCTGAGTGGCTTTAAAGCATAACTCAAAATCGAGTCAAATCCGAGTCAAGTTCCATTATAGATGCGGAATCAATTTTAGAATGCGTAAACTTGGTTTGAGATTGACAGAGATGGCAAATCGAAACCATCCATCTGATTCAGAAGTTGATGTTGACTATTTTTCTATCAATTAATCCAATGAACCTAGTTAATCATTATTGAGTAGGCTTCACCTTCGACGAGATTTTACCTAATCTTAGACTTACGTGACGCACGTATTTTGATATGTACATTTGATAAACCATTTCTCTACGTATTGTCTTGTCCGCCTGGACTAAATACACATTTGTTTGGGTTCTTTATCTTTAAAGATATTTTTTTCCTGGAAGATTATTCGGTCGTAGAGTAACACACATTCTTCTGAAACTTGATGGTCATTTTTTATCCACGCATTTGTTATGTGTACGAGAGCTTACTATCAAGATAAACAAAACGAATCGTCCATCAGGCGTGCGTGATAATTTGGAAGAGGTTCCTTGACAGAAATGGTTATTTTAGGGGGATATGCTGATAACGTGACAAGATACACGTATATTGATTACATTCTTCTATTTTTAGCACTTTTAGAAGCTATGAAACTGTATATTTACGATACATGTGTTTAGAACTTTATGTTTACAGTATTGTGCAATCTCAAACCTATTGGCCCACATGGTTTGGAAGAAATCGCTTTTGACAACAATCCTTCTGAGTACTGTAACACGATTTGCCTCCGTCTGGTAGAAAAAATGAGGTCTTCTAAGATTTTTGGATTGGTATGAAGAGCTATCATTCAGTTCGTGTGATGCTAATACTTCGGTATGCCGTAAAAGCCATCCACAATTCCAAGCTCCCTTTCTGCGGTGCCTTATTCCGTTCTCCCCATATAGTTTTGCTGGCTTGTGAGCGTCACTTTTGAAAAACCGTTTGAAATTAGAGCCTTACGGTACCTCGATATGACAACTGCATTTGATGACTCCCAAAACCATGAGTAAGTCAAATCAGCAAATAGATAAAACAACTATCATCAATCAGTTTTGGTACACGACAAATTAAAAGTTACGCATGTTATATAAAATCTTGTTTTTGACTTCGGACTACGTTTTGTTTTCAATACTTGAAACAATTAAAAAAAAAGGATGCGACCACGTCACGAACAACGTCGGGATTTTTGAACGTTAATATATCAGTGGTTTCTCCAAACATTTTTTAGATGTTTGCTCCAATCGAGTTGAAATCTTTTTGCGTCCGTTCCAATAATGAGAAATTTTGATTTTGACCTTGCGCTATTGAAAATAACACAAATATAAGGTGATGTCTTATAAATTCGTTTTGCAAGATTAAATTCACCGAATGCCAGTATTTTCCTATTCCTATCCTTTCCTACCCTGTTCTATTCGTAGGCTTCAAAATATAAGTCTGAATGGTTCTCATCATGCAGCCATTCAGCTACCTTGGAGGTGACTCTGAGTGACAATGAGTCTGTATTGAATGGCAGCCTGGCGCTGACAAGTACCCTGAAGGATGCTACTGGCGGTAGCCTTGCTGGCTGAAACAGCTTCACGGCTAGGTATCCATTTGGTTGCTTCTGCGTAATTTGAGCTTCTTCTTTCGTCAGAAAAAAATAGCCACGGGTCTAAACAGAGAGCAAATATCTATCATCTTCGGTGATGATAGAGTAATGAAGAAACATATTAGAGGGCAAATCAGGAAAATAGGTCTTAGTTTTTTGCTACGCATTTTCAATAAAGCATTTAATCAGAATTTTAAAATCTGAACTCCCCAGCAGCAGACCAACATTTCAACTGCTGTCCGTCTACCTGACATTTGCGGGCGTTTCCAATTCTATGCCTGCCAATGCGTGACATATTAGCTCCGACATAGACGACTTCTTTGGGTGGGGTCCAGCATTAAATTAGTAGTAAAGTGGGCCCAAAACCTGCTGTTGAATAGCATTCCAAGGTGAATATAATGCTCACATGCATTATATCGCTTGTCGTTAAGACACATACTCAGGGGTGCTTTTTTTAATGCTTTATTACCTGGGCTGATTGAGAAGATTTGCGAAAAGTCCACCCAGACAACCTCACAAACCTTTCAAAGGTCTCTGGGCTTCCTTCAATAAATTGATGCACTCAGCGGGGTGAACGATATTATCCGTGTTTGCCTCTGGAATCACTTAACATCAATGCATATTGCATAACAATGTATTTATGCTAGATAGATGCAGCAGGGCGTAGTGAGGCCATGGCGAGAAGTGGCCCCTGCCAGTAACGGCTACACCCACAGGGGCGCTGCAATGTCACCTGGTGTCGCTGACAAACTTTTGATTAAATTTGCTCAATACACTTTAAAAAAATATTTGTACAGCAATTAACAGTGTTCTGATGCGTACATAACATGCTAACACTACGAAAGGCACGCTCATTTAATCCTTTAATTTTCGCGCTTTTTCTTCGTCCATAGATGTTCAAAGTCAGGCTTCTTTTTCTAGAATCATTGCCTACAGCGCTCTCCTATGAAACTACGCATACACCAACCGAGTATTTGATAATGTACCTATCGTTTAAATATATATTATGAGACGGCTCGGTTAATAATATGGCAAGGGAGCTAAAAATGGAGCACAGGTCAGAATTAATCAGATTACCAATGATTAGCCGTTTTTGTTCTGCGCGCTCCCCACGGTTTAAATCTTGTCGGAGTTCATGCAGCCAGTTCTACACTTCTCATGATAACTTGCTTTGAAACTGCTTTACAAGAAATTTTCAAATTTGCAGTAATTCAACTACGCGATGGAGTGCCCTTAAATAGTCTTTGTGAATATCATTGAAAGGACATTCCTGATACACGCCTTCATGGTCGGCGATATAACGATCAAAGCATTGTCTGCTCTCAGAGAATCAATTTGTTCTGAGTTTACATTCCTGAGCGACACTAAATATAATGAGTGCCACGGATGCACTATAGTGCAAGTTCTCTTAAAACCTTCATTTGATTTTAAGTTTCTATGTCTTCTTGACATATGGAGACAAAATCTTGATTAACATCGACAGAGGTGAACAAATCCCTACAAACTCGAAAACCATCACCATATACGTGGCTACAGTAGACTAATCAGAGAGTTACAAAACATCATTCGACGTAATGAAAATTGATGTATGATTGAACGTGCACTAAAGTTATACCAAAGAAAAATGCATTGGACTTGAGCGTCGACAACGATTTCTAAATGCTAGCGACGACAGCAAAAAGTGAGAAAAATCGATTGACACCACAGATAATCGAAGACTTCTTTATCGAGTGAAAACAGGTTTAAAGAGGTGTCCACGAGTGGAAGTTGCCACACTATGAAATTGCTCTAACTTTTTAACCGTTGGGTGAAATTTAATGAAAATTTGGGTGGATTTAGTTCATGAGTACATTATTTACGTCTTGACCAAATTTCCAAAGTCCTGAAGAACAGCTCGTGCGTGATAAATCTTGCGCATTCATCACGAGAACAAGGATCTCTCATCGTTCCATCGCTAAAACGTTGGGAATCGCGAATTCCACGGTGTCATGAGTGATTAAGCGGTTCGAGGAACGGTTGACCACCGATCAGAGCTCGAAGTGAAGGAAAAAGTATTCCGTACAACACCAAAAATCACAGCCGCGTAGTTGGGGCCTTCAACCGAAATCCGAACGCCTCCGTTCAGGATGCAACTAGAAGCTGCACCTAAGCCGAGGTTTTGTCAGAAGGCCAAAGCTAAGGCTGGGCTTCGAACGTTCAAGGTACAAAAGGCCCCTAATCGCACGAGAAGCAGAACGAGCTCCGCCAAAACCGCGTGCCAGGAAGTTGTACCTCAACATGCCTGACGAAAGTTGAATGCTGCATCATGGACGACGAAACATATGTGAGCCGACTTCAAACAGATCCCCGGCAACTGTTCCCGGCCAAGGATAAGTTCAGCGTTCCGGGCATGTCCGCACTCTAAGGTCGTCTGGGGTACGCGAAGAAATTCCTGGTTTGGCCAGCCATCTGCACGTGCGGGAAGCGGGTGCACCTTTCGTGACCCGCGACACGATGAACGGACGAGTTCGTACATAAAAGAGTGCCTCCAGGAAGCGGCTGCTTCCTGCTGAGGCCCACGGCGTCCCCGCCGTCTTCTGGCCGGATTTGGCCTCTTGACACCTCCTCCAAGGACGTGCTGAAGTGGTATGGCTCTGGACAATAAGGTCAATTTCAGTGCCGAAAATGTTCAACCCTCCCAACACTCCGGAGCTCCGCCCACAGCAGAAGTACTGGGCGATTATGAAGCAGCACCTTCTTCAACGACTGGTGATGAAGACAGTCGAAAGGGCTTCTGAAGAACGTATGGGTTTACATG